>CAXKVI010000004.1:120466833-120486324 GCA_964058755.1 Campiglossa producta
ATATGTGCATTTAATGTGGCTAAGTGGAAAAGTATAAGAATTGTCAATTTAATAGTGGCAAGCCACACTTTTTCATACTCTTACGAATGTATTGACAGTTAAATGCGATCATTCGATATGCAATGGTGGGTTTCATCAGAACAAATTGGGGTTTCATCATCTGATTTAAAAAATGTAGTATGCGTTCGGACTGATTTAAGAACATTATACAAAATATTTTTCCTTTCTTATAAGTGCAAAGCCGGAAGACAATTGAAAACTGAATTCAGAGTTGTATTTGATAATACTAAAAACACCTGAAAAATAAACTTTTAGCTTCAAAACAAAGCCCATACACATTAAAAAAAATAGGACCCCTTTGAAACAAACAAACTATCAGCCTTCGGCCAAGTTTGATGAATGTCCTTTTTTATTGCAGTGCAAACAAACATGAAACAATCAACACAACGTCGACACACAATGAACGTGAACAGTGTTCGCCTGCCCTCACTTTACAAGCAAAGAGCGTTAACAATTGCATACAGTTCAACACTAAAAGAAAGGAAAAAACGAGAAGGATAACACGAAATGCAAACAACAACAGCTAACTACAAATGAACAACTAACAATGGGCAATTAAAGCGTAGCGAAGAAGCCTGTGAAAAGCTCGACGAACAAAAGAAGTGGAGAATAGAGAGAAAGCAAAGGAAGGCAATCCTCTCTATGCTGGTCCGGTGGTGAGAGGTTATGTTGTTTGTGCTGACCAATACTTTAGTGTTTTATTTTACTAACAACAACAATACCACACCAACACTTTAGTACTATATTTCACTAAAACTTAAAAAGAAAAAAATAAACATAACACTTGAAAACAACAAAACGCAAACAATGTATAGTATGTACTTAGGCTGTAGTGAGTACAATGAACTATGCAAACATAAAGGTAGAGGCACAAATACCTACCTAGACAGGTAGGACACAGATATTTATACATACATTTTGTAAAGGCATTATATGAAAACAATGCGCATTATAATTAGAAGCATAAATAGTTGCCTAAACTGATGAAGAAACAACAAAAGTAATAAGCAGCATTATGAACAGATAATAGCGTCTACTGTTGGTATAAAGAAATTTGATAGGGGGTGTTATTATATTTTATTTTATTTTAATTTATTTAATTTAATTTAATTTTATTGTATTTTACTTTATTTTATTTTACTTTATTTCATTTTATTTTATTTTATTTTATTTTATTTTATTTTATTTCATTTTTTTTTTTTTATTTTATTTTATTTTATTTTATTTTATTTTATTTTATTTTATTTTATTTTATTTTATTTTATTTTATTTTATTTTATTTTATTTTATTTTATTTTATTTTATTTTATTTTATTTTATTTTATTTTATTTTATTTTATTTTATTTTATTTTATTTTATTTTATTTTATTTTATTTTATTTTTTTTTATTTTTTTTATTTTATTTTATTTTATTTTATTTTATTTTATTTTATTTTATTTTATTTTATTTTATTTTATTTTATTTTATTTTATTTTATTTTATTTTATTTTATTTTATTTTATTTTATTTAATTTTATTTTATTTTATTTTATTTTATTTTATTTTATTATATTTTATTTTATTTTATTTTTTTTTATTTTATTTAATTTAATTTTTTTTTTATTTTGTATTATTTTATTTTATTTTGTATTATTTTATTTAATTTAATATATTTCATTTTATTTATTTTTTTTTTTTTTTGTTTTTTGCTTATTTTATTTTATATTATTTTTTTTTTCAACTTTATTCTATTTTGTTTTGTTTTATTTTATTTTTATAAATATAATTCATTTTATTTATTTTTTTTATGTTTTTTTTTTTGATTTTTTTTATTATGTTTTGTTTTTATTTTATCTTAGTTTATTTTATTTTGTTTTATTTTTTTTTTTTAATTTTTTTTTTTGTTTTTTTTTTTATTTCATTTATTTTTCTCTCCGGTTTCTGTAGACATTTTTTTAAATTAATTTTTTTGATATACATATGTATATCGTCTTGAATATGATTCGATATCAGCATTGGCAAATATATTGGCTACCACAATACAGCTGTTGCCATTAACAAGGAGTCGACGAACATCGCTATGGTAAACCAGACGCTCAACTCAAACCACAGCAACGCAGTCATAGCAACCGGGCCATGACGAGATGTTAACGAACTTAGAAAAACCGCTATTTTGTGGCCTTTCTTGCATCATTTTGCAGACAAATTCTAGAATAATTGTATAGTTAGTAGAGCGCACTGTGCGTTAGAAAGGAAAAGCAATAATTGACGCTTTACTTTAATTGCAACAACTGCTACAACAACAGTGCGCGTAAGTATTACTTTGAATACAAAGCGCGGAAATCGTGAAAGAGGAAGCGAGGAACAACGGAAAAGCGCGCCCGAAACTAAGGATGTGGTGGCAAACAACTGAAGGAAGGAAACGCGAGAGTGAGAGAGAAGGAAGATGCAGATGATGTCGATACAACTTTAATAGTGCATATTGTAAGCAGTGTCGTTTTGCAAGTGATTGCATAAGTTATAGTTGGCAATGATGCTGGCTTTTCTGTCCCTTTGTACTCATCTCACACATACACAAACGAATAAGGCGACAATTACAGTTGCATTTTTATAACCAACCATTCCCAGAAAGAAAAACCAGCTTAAAAAATGCAGTAGGATTTTAAAAAAGCAATGAGTTATACCCCAAGGGGTGTCCTAAGCGTAACCAGGCAACAATTGAGGCAAACTTAACACCGCAAAATTATATTTTATGCACTGCAACAGCTTAAAAGCTTAACTCGAGAAAAAGGAGGCCAAAAAATAAGTAACCAATAACCCAACTTTTGGTCAAAAGAAGTGTAGCATTCGCATAAAGCTTAATAAGAGGCGATTGCGAAGCATGGGACAATGAAAAAAACAACACAACAGATTTAAAATTGATCCGAAAAAGCAATAATAAAATATGTATCACTTGTCCCACAATCCGGGCCAATTTACATTCTTGATTTTGGTAAAATCAACACTGAACGCTGCCTCAATTTGGCGTACTATGCAAATCAATTTATTTTACAATAAAATATGCTCTTTGCAAGTTGATTTATGAATAAGTGCTAAAAAATTGTATCGCTTTTTTCAGTGGAGAAGGGACTTTTTGATAAAAATGAAAATAGTTTAGAACCACAATGCAGATACCTTAATATGATTTGAAAATAAAATTAGGCATGATCCGCCCACTTCTTCCACGTTTTTTATATTTGCCCTGAAATACGCTAGAAAATTTGGTTGTATGAAATTACACTCTATATGAAGGCAATAAGGAAAAGTAGGCGGATCACGCTCATTTTTTGTGTTTCAAATCAGATTGTGGTTCTAAACTTTTCAAAATAGATTTCTCGAAAAAATATCAAATAGGTGGCAACTTTATAAGTCACCTCAAATGTCAAATCCAAGTAGAAAATCTTAGAATGAAGAATACTATCCACAAACAAAATTTCATTCAAATCGGTAAATATACGAAAAAATTAATAAAAGGCAGGAAGGTGGCAACCCTAGGTACCAACTCATTTTTAAGGCATCATGTATGGTATGCGGCTGAAAGTACCTTTGATTTGATACCCATATTGGCATACCTTGCTGAATATTTAAGAAAAATTAGATACATAGGTGGCAACCCTGTAAACCCCCTCAAGTGGCAACACCCAAGTGGACATCTTAAAATCAAGCATACTATCTCTATAGCAAATTTCAGCGAAATCGGTCAAGCGGTCCAAAATGACCCCAAAATGCTCCCATCATGACCCAAAATGGATCCCGAAATGACTTCAAAATGATTCCAAAATGACCCTACAATTATCCCAAAATTACCGAAAAATTATTACAAAATGGTCCCTAAATGACCTCAAAATGACCATAATCAAACCCTTAAATGATCCCAAAATGATCCAAAATAGCCCCCAAATTATCCCAAATTTATCCCTAAATGATCCCAAAATAAACTCTAAATGATCCCAGAATGTTCCCAAAATGACTCCAAAACATACAAATGCAACACCGTAAAATGGCAACCTTGAGCGGCCATTTTACTTGAAAATAATTTAGTTGGTATGTCGCCGAAGATACTTTTCATTTGATATCCACATTGGCGCATCTTGTTCAATATTTAACAAAAATTTAGATAGGTGGCAACCCTGTAAACCACCCCAAGTGGCAACAACCAAGTGGATAGTCTTAGAATCAAGCATACTATATCTATCCAAATCGGTCAAGTACCGGATAGCTCATTTAAAGTTTTAAGATTTTAAATAAAAAATATTTTTGTATTCTATTTTTTATTTTACAATAAAAGTATGTTGCAAGTTAATTTACAAACAAATAAGTGTTAAAAATTTTTAATTAAGTAAATTAAATTAAATTAAATTAAATTAAGCAGAACAAAAACATTTCCTACTCTCACAATCATTTCATGTCAACATACAAACATACACGCCTACCTTAGTGACAGCAAAATCCGTATCAATGAAAACCTAAAATATTCTGAGTGATAGCTAAAAGGCAAAGCCATATGAAGTGAAAACTCCATAAATTAAATCAAAACGAAAAATATTGAGCATTGATTTCAAAGCAAAAGATTTCACATGAAGCCTAAATAATTCAACAAAGTAACTTGAATGGCAAAGGAGTGATAGGAAATTTTATTTTGATTCCTAAATTTAAGCCCTGTCAAAAAAATTGTGACACAGAATGAAGCCAATATTATACATTTGAATAACAAATTCTATTTTAAAAGGCTACCAAACAAATGTGTAAGGCGATCAAAGCCTTTGTGCCATAAAATTGCATATACTATGAGATTAAAGATTTAGTTTTAAATATTTATGAATCATGAGATGGATAATCTTGATGCTGGATAGTGTTAGATATTTGAAAATTTTTATTGTATACGAAAAAATTTTAAGACTCTATACTATATTGTAAACATATGGACAGAGCTGAGTATAATAAGAAAAAAATTCGAAACAAAAACAGAAAAAAATTATTTCGTAAAAGTTATCCAAATACCTATTAGTAGCACTAGTTCCATGCCAAATCGACCAATTTTTTACCTGACCCCCTTCGATTTCGCTAAAAATTTTGTATCTTTTTCTACCCCCCGAAAGACATTTTTCAGAATTTTTTTTCAAATTTTTTTCCCCAAATCAAAAAAAAAATTTTTTTTTTTTTCGAAAAAAAAGTCCGACCTTTTTTTATTTTTATTTTTTTTTTTTTTTTTTTTTTTAAAACTCCAACTAATTCAGAAATAAGCCCCGCTAATAACAAGATGTGCCGACAATCGCTTCTATTTTTTTTTTTTTTTGTGATTGAAAAAAAAAATTTTCAACTTTGGTTCATTTTATATAAATTTTTAATGAAATTTTTTTTAATCAAACAAAAAAATAGAAGCGATTGTCGGCACATCTTGTTACTAGCGGGGCTTATTGCAGAATTAGTTGGAGTTTTAAAAAAAAAAAATGAAAAAAAAAAAATAAAAAAGGGTCGGACTTTTTTTTCAAAAAAAAAATTATATATCTGGGCCTTTAAAAATTTTTTTATTTTTTTTTTCCGAAAACTACATTTAAAAACAAAATTTAAAAAAAATGATGCCAAATGGTCGGTTTTTGAAAAAGTAACAGCATTTAACAAAAAAAAAACGTTTTTTTAAAAGTCCATAACTTTTTTTGATTTGAGGAAAGAATTTTGAAAAAAATTCTGAAAAATGTCTTTCGGGGGATAGAAAAAGATAGCAAATTTTTAGCGAAATCGAAGGGGTCAGGTAAAAAATTTGTCGATTTGCATGGAATGACCCATATGTAACATATCTAAAAAGTAGAATGGTTTGGAAGTGGGATATATAAATTGTATTCACAGATTAACTTTTCAACAACTTAATATTTCCTACTTCTCAAACTTTTTCTTTTTTAATTAATTTTAACTATTTCTTAATTTTTCATTGTGATTTATTAAAATTTCATTAAGTTATAATTGTAATATTCTATATTATAGATATTTTCACAAGCATGACTTTTTTCAACAAAAAGCTTAATTGTTGATTATTAGCTTATTCCCAGCTCCTTTTTTTGCAAGTGCACAGAAATATCTTTTCACGCTATAAAAGTTTGAATTTTCCCAGCATTGCTAGCATTTCAGTAAATGACATGAAGATGCTCTAAAAGTTTGGTGGTAGCTAACGAACGAAGATAAAATTAAGAAGCAAATAAGAAAACTTGGCGTTAAAATTTTTAATTCACTTAAAACAAAGTAAAATTCAGAAAAAGTGCTGTTTTGGCACACTGATTGATAAATTAGCTAATTTTGAAGTATATTTTAAGTATTCCAAAGAAATCTTAATGGCTTTTACTTCAACTCAAACAAGGGGAAAGAAATTAAAAGAATAAAAGATACAAATTTTAATTTTTTTGCAAGCAATTAAATGTGGGTAGAAACGGCGGGGCTACACGGCGTATGATGAGAATTTTTTACAAATCCGATATTCACTGAAATATTTACATATTTTTTGTAGAGCGTACATACATATGTATACATATCTCAGAATTTTCTGCATAAAAATCAATATTTAAAAAAAATAATAGTTCCGATAGGTGGTGCAAGGGTAGCGATATTTGAAAATTTTCATTCCCAGAGCTTTTGCCTTTGATATTGAACAAACTTCACGTTGAGCTGCGGTTTTCAAATGCGCAACATCGTTCAGGCTTTGATGACAATGTATTATACGAAAAAAAAAACAGGAAAATGGTTCACATAAGCTTCTAACAATCTTATCACCGCTATGATTTTTCCTAAAAAAAATATCATTTCACGATATTGCAAGCGCCAAATGTTTTTATGAATTTCAAAATTCCAAGTACCGTTTACCTAATTCTTATAAGAAATTTAATTCACAAATGTTCACGGCAAGCTCTACGTGGTGAAGAATTATGTAGGCAGAGGAGAAATTATTTTTTTATTCTATTTTTTGTTTTTCTTTATTTCGTTTTAGATTTTTATTAATTATTATGTTTTATTTTTTAACGCTATTTTATTTAAATTTTATTTATTTTACTTTATTTTATGTTATTTATTATTTAACTTTTTTATTTAATTTAGTTTTTATATTTTTTTTTTCTTTTTTTCTTCTTTTACTCTATTTATATAAATAATTTTTTTTAATTTCCTTTTTTTTGTTTTATTTTATTTTTTATTTTAGTTTGTTTTCTTTTTTTATTGTTGGATATTTTATATTACTTAATTATATTTTATTTTTTATTTTATTTTTTTTATTTTATATATTTATTTTTATTTTTATTTATTTAATTTAATTTTATTTTATTTCTATTTTATTTTATTTTATTTTATTTTTTTTTATTTTTTTTTATTTTATTTTATTTTATTTTATTTTATTTTATTTTATTTTATTTTATTTTATTTTATTTTATTTTATTTTATTTTATTTTATTTTATTTTATTTTATTTTATTTTATTTTATTTTATTTTATTTTATTTTATTTTATTTTATTTTATTTTATTTTATTTTATTTTATTTTATTTTATTTTATTTTATTTTATTTTATTTTATTTTATTTTATTTTATTTTATTTTATTTTATTTTATTTTATTTTATTTTATTTCATTTTATTTTATTTTATTTTATTTTATTTTATTTTATTTTATTTTATTTTATTTTATTTTATTTTATTTTATTTTAAATACGTATTTTTAGCTGGCTCGAGGTCCGTGTTCAATAATTGAAAAACAATTAAAACACACTTTGATTTTTTTCTTTTAAAAATCGATATATTTCGATTGCTCAACGGCAATCATCTTCAGGATTGTACCATACTCCACGTCATACAGGGCAGACGTGTCAATAAAATTGCTACAATTGCTGAAGATGATTGCCGTTGAGCAATCGAAATATATCGATTTTTAAAAGAAAAAAATCAAAGTGTGTTTTAATTGTTTTTCAATTATTGAACACGGACCTCGAGCCAGCTAAAAATACGTATTTAAGGAAAAAAAAAAGGTCGCCAAAAATTCACAATTTATTTTATTTTATTTTATTTTATTTTATTTTATTTTATTTTATTTTATTTTATTTTATTTTATTTTATTTTATTTTATTTTATTTTATTTTATTTTATTTTATTTTATTTTATTTTATTTTATTTTATTTTATTTTATTTTATTTTATTTTATTTTATTTTATTTTATTTTATTTTATTTTATTTTATTTTCTTTTCTTTTTTATTTTTTATTTATTTTTATTTTTATTATTATTTTTTATCTTTTTATTATTATTGTTTATCTTTTTTTATTTTATTTTTTTATTTTATTTTTTTATTTTATTTTTTTATTTTATTTTTTTATTTTGTTTTGTTTTTTTATTTTTTTTTTTATTTTTTTTTTGTTTTTTATTTTTTTTTCACTTTATTTTATTTCTTTTATTTTTTTTTAATTTTATTTCACTTTATTTTATTTCACTTTATTTTATTTCTTTTATTTTATTTTATTTAACTTTATTTTATTTCTTTTATTTTATTTTATTTCACTTTATTTTATTTCTTTTATTTTATTTTTTTATTTTATTTGTCTATTTTTACCAATTCTTATTTTTTTTTTATTGTATTTCTTTTTTTTTGGACTGCGGCTCCTTTGAATAAATAATTTTCGAACCAAAATCACCACCCAACTCCCTACATCTCTCAAGAACCCGATAAAGCATATCAACACCTTGCACTTCACAATCAACACTTCGGCCAACTTTCAACATGTTTCATTTTCATTTTTACTGCCCGCTTACTTCCGCTTCTTGTTGGCATAACCGGCATTTGCAAGTAATTCTTCTTGCACCTTGCTTGCCGCACATAAATTACAACAGCAAATACCTAAATGCCAACTGTTTTTAACTACGTTACCATACTTCTTTACAGTTATCTTCGCAGCAGGTGTAAACGAGAAAATGCAAACAGCTCGCATACACACAAACATATCACCCATATAAAGGAGCTCCCACACACATTTATAGATAAATAAATTTGAATTACTTGCAGGCACTAACATTTTCTTCTTTTGTTTTTTTTTTTTTCAGTGTACACACTTTTGTTGCAAAGAAGAAGTAACATTCTGTTTACAATTTCATTAACGAAAACACAAACGGAAAATAGTGCTCTGCATTTGCAATAAAATTATAAGTAAAAATAAATTTGGCTTACAAAAACAGGTGCGGTGCGAGCGAAAAATATTCATAGTTGCATATGTGTGCAAATCACACAGTAATACGCAGTCGTAAATGCATGCCGGGTGCAACTTCTTACAATCGCTGCAGCGATACATGTGGCAAGAGTAGCAATAAATGCAGCAACAAATCGTCACACTTAAGCCGTTGCTGTAGCATATAAATTTCGCAGTTTTAGTGCCTTCAGCTTTTTTTTTGATTTTCCTTCTTTCTATTTTACTCTTTTCACAGCAGTTGCACATACTTTAACCTCAACTCAACGCCTTGGCGTATGCAACAAAAAGTTATTGCAGCCGTAAAGTTTGAAATGTTTGCAAGGATTTTTTTTTTCATGTCATTTTTATATTTTGTTTTGCTGTTTATGTGTGTGTTCTACTTTTTAGTTGATTTCTGAGACATTCTTTTTTTGTTTTTTTTTTTTTACTTTGTTGCTAGTTCATGAAATGATTGACACACGTGCATGTGAAAACTTTTATGTCGCCTGCGTAGTTTGGAGATAGCTACTTTGAAAAGGAAAATTTTCTGGTAGCAAAAGCTTTGGCTTAGTGCTTGAAAATTTATAACTTGAAAGCAGACTATTTTTAAAGGTTATTTAAGTTACCTTTTTTTATTGGAACCGTGTTTATCTATGAATATTGGCTAAAGGTTTTAAAGCACACATCCGTTTATCGCTTACCTGAAAATGGAAAGAGAAGAATTTTTGTTACTTATTCCAATTTAAATCATATAAACTAATTTTTTTTTTTTTTTTTTTTCAATTTATGAGTTCGAAACCAGTTAATAGTATGTCTAAATTTTTTGCTTATTTTTAAGTTCATTGTCTCAGAAAAAGCAACGCAATTCAAAAATATAAATATATTTTTATTCCTCACTTTTCTATATAAATACACGGAGAAAAATAATTTTCTTTAAATCTAGAAAATTATTTTCTCAATCTCAAATTAGTAAATAATTAAGGAAATAGTTAAAACTTAATCAATTTTCACTAAAAAGTATAAAAAAAACATTACGGTATTTGGTTTCTTTAGTACCCAACAAGTTAGCTTGCTTTTGAGGTAGTGAAAAATATTTTTATTTTTTTTTTTCAATTTTGAATCGGTCGCTTTTTAAATCATTTGTTTCAGGATACAAATAAGTATTCAAAGTTTTAAATAAAAAGAAAATTTTTTCTCCAATATACAAAATATTTTTCGAGAATTTTTAAAGTTTAAAAATAACTAAAGAAATCTTATAACTTTAAACGAGCTAATCTTGTATATTTGTATAACCGATACTATATCGGGAACCGCTTGACCGATTTGTACATATATATATATAGTTTGCTTGATTCTCAAGCTGCCATTAGCGATACTTAGCATAGACTTGACTTGAGAACTGTCACTTAGCACTTAGGAAAATAACAAGTGTTTAAGCTACATAACATGGTTTCGTTTGTTTCATCTCATCATCAGCTTATAGTCGCAATCACAAATCGAGGTTTTCCACAAGCAAATTGAGGTAAGCCACTACAGCCAATTCCTCAGAGCACAGCGCTCGCCTCCCATGTACTCCACCCCTAATGAAAACGATGCATATGCCTGAAGGGGCTCTTACGCCTCTCAGGCAAATCAATTTTGGAAAGGGTCTACTTCCTCAATGAAATAAATAAGTGTATCGTTCCACTCTGAACAATCAAATAACATTGGATAAAATTACATTCCATTAAAATAATCAACTAAATCTAAGGATAATTAAAAAGAACCAAATACAGTCCACGAGACTTGATGGAATATAAAAATAATAAATTTAAAAAAATTTTAAAAAAATCCTTGGTTAAGGTGGGATTCGAACCGGCACCCCCGGCCAACTCCTCCAACCATATAATATACCAACATATATAATAATAAACTGCTCGCCGCCCACCATTTAACTTCAGCTTAGACAACAAGAGAGCACACTAGCCAATTTCAAATAAGCGTAAAATTTTTCCCTCTCGAATTGCCTTTTACAAATAATTATGTGATTTTTTAAATATAACTCTGTAAAAAGTACCAACACGCATTTTCGTTTTAATTCCCAAACAAAACTATACAGAATTTTGGGAGGAAAAAACAATTTTTTTTGGTTGGCCTAATTTGAATTTAATTAATTTGACAGCTAGTTTTGCGGCTGCCATATGAATAATATATATAAAAAGGTATGGCATCACGCAGTTCTCTCACGGCGCTCAGTTTGTCTTATTTTATTTTCCATTATTTTATATTATTTTATATCATTTTATTTAAATTTTTTTTAATTTTTTTTTAATTTTTTTTTTTATTTTTTTTTAATTTTTTTTTTTTTTTTTTTTTTAATTTTTTTTTTTTTTTATTTTGTTTTATTTTATTTTTTTTATATTTTTTTTTTGTTTTATTTTATTTTTTTTATTTTGTTTTATTTTATTTTATTTTTTTTTTTTATTTTTTTTATTTTTTTTTTTTTTTTTATTTTTTTTTTATTTTTTTTTTTTTTTATTTTTTTTTTATTTCTTTTTGATTTGTTTTTTTTTTTATTTTATATTATTATTATTTTTTTATTTTATTTTATTTTTTTTATTATTTTTTTATTCTATTTTATTTCTATTTTATATTATTTTAATTCTTTTTATTATTTTTTATTTTATTTTAGTTTGTTTTACTCTATTTCATTTTTTTTTCATTCATTCCATTTTATTTAAATTTTTTCATTATACCTTTTTTCATTTAATTCTCTTTTACTTCTACTTCGGCATTGCAGTTCAACAGAGCTACTTAGCCAACCCCATTTGGACATCCGTTCTTGAGTATGTAGCTCGTTATTCCACTAAATGCATTTATTTTCCTGCAAGAATAACTTTCACAACAATGCAATTAATTTCAGCTATTAACCGCCTTGTCTTGTTGAATTTAAGTTTAAACAAGTTTACTCTGACTAGCCAAGAACTTGAAGCTTTTTGTTATATGAAAATTAATGACGCGCGATTGTATGTGGACTCAAGCACGGATATGTGGCGCAGTGTGTACCTACTTATGTACTTTTGGAATCGAGCTTAACTTGTAGGTATTTCTGAAAGCAAGAGTTTTGTATTTCGTTTTCTCCCGTACATTCTCACATTTTCCGCTACATAAGATTTTACACGCAATATAAAAATGGTTTATCCCCTCTTATTTACGCTTTAAGAGATGAAAAGGAAACAGATCTTCCGTTAGCAGATTTTCGCTTTTTTGTGTTTTTTTTTTTTTTTTTGGCAAATGTCTGCTTACTATATTGCTTGTTATACTTTTCACCCAGAAAATGTTCGTTAAAAAAAATTAATGATAAAAAACCGGGAAATATTTCAGGTGAATCTTTTTATCATATACCCAGTTTCACTTTGACTTCAACTGATTTCTATTTTCCTCAATGAGTTTCGGAAATAGGCTTTCGGTAACTCGAAGAAAAATTTTTGATTCGCTTAAACTCGAACAAAGTGACCTAGGTGCTTCACAGAAAACTATGAAAAAGAAAAATTGCTCGTAAGGCAAACAGCTGTCCTACAGTTTCAACTAGCTTGCCTATACTGCTGCGCATCTCCATCATCCTTTCCTTGTTTGCAATAGCTAGTTATAATAAAGTAGACGAAAAGAAAAAGTTATCTATGCAAAAGTAATGAAAAGCGAAATAGCCAAATAAAGTAAAACTTCCTCAAAAATGCGATAAATAAGCAAAAGTGTTTCCACACTTTCGCACAAGAGACGAGCGCGCTCAGTCGCAACCACGGCAATCTAACGTTTGGAAATACAATCAAAACCTTCGCAAATAGTGCGCCATTATAATACGGCCGCCATTGCTGCCACAGTCACATGTAATTCATTGCCTTTCCGCACAAATAATCAAATAAATCAGTTAAATTGGACATTTGTTGTTTTTGCGTTTTTGGACTTTTTTTATATTTTTTTTTTATAACAAACCAAACTTTAAAAAAATTTTTTTGGTAAATTGAAATTGCAATGCGCAAATCGGTTGCTAAAGCAATAAGTTAGAACGCGAGCTGTGAATAGTGGAGCGTGATGGCGGCACAGCCCCTGGCGAATTACAAATGTAACAGTAGTAGCACCACCACCTTTCTCCCCCTCCAACAAACGACAAAAACAACATACAGGAAGTTGCACGTAAATTGAAATGTTGCAAGCGACACGAGCGCCGCCGTTTGTTACTTTTTAGTTGCTCTACGCCATTCACAAAAATGAATCAATTTACGAAAATTTGCAATGGGAAAATACAATTTTCGCAGAATAATAAATTTTACAGAGCGTGAAAACTATTTGAATTTTATCGCTTCCACCCAGAGCAATGGAGTTAGCATGAATGCCTGAAGTGTGTTGCGGATATAACGATGGGTAAATATATTTTTTAGCATTTCATGGGTTTGTTGTTGTTTTTTTTTTTTTCAATTTTACACAAAAATCAAAAACAGTTAATTTTCAGGTGCAAATATAATAGTTTGATTAGTTGGAAAAATATATATGGTGAACAAGCAGAATGGACATAAATCATACTTCAGCATCGCTTCATTTGAATAGAAATTTGAGTTTAAAAAAAATCGACTTGTATTTATTGTATAATGGTTAGATTCAATTTAGATTCAATTTATTGCTCGTTTTTTCTTACATTTTGTTTCTATATTAGCTAAATACAATTTTTATCAATGCATAAATTGAATGAGCTGGAATTACTTTTTTAAATAAATTCGATATTTGCTTGCTTTAGTTATTGTAGTTGTAGTAGTAGTTGTTGTTTTTGTAGTACATCTTTTTCATTTTGAAGTCAACTTCTTAGACGGCGATAGGAATTTTATATTGAGAGTAAAATTTTAGAAAATGGCTAATAATGCAACGGAAATAGTGAAACGGAAATAGAAATTTTAGCCGACTTTCAGGCGTTTGTTGCAGACTTTCAGGCGTAGGCGATTTTCACCACGATGTTTAGCTATGCAAATCAAATAGGAGGTGAAATTCTAGAATTTAGCTTACATTGCACAAATTGTAACAGTTAAGCCGAGCAAAATTCATGGGTGTTACCACTTATGGCGGTTTACAGAGTTGCCACCTATCCCAATTTTTTTTAAATATAGAGCTAGATATACCATATGGGTATCAAATGAAAGTTATTTTCGACCGTTTTCCAAATATTATAATTTGAGGCACGGTTGCAACTTAGGGTGGCCACCTAACCGCAAATTATTTATTTGTTCGTATATCTCGAGAACTGCTTGACCGATTTGGATAAAATTCCCCCTCTTTCCTTCTACCTCGCCCCTCTTCCACTATATCCCATTCGTATTTTTAGGTAGAATTCTACCCACGTACCATAATTGAAGAAAAACGCATCATGTATAAGATATTTTCGAATTAATCGGTTCCCTGGTCAACTTCCCGGAAGTAAGAAATTGTGAATCTACTGGCTAACGCGGTTTTTTTTTTTCAAATACTTTCCTTATTATTTCTTCTTAGTATTTGTGGTTTTAATTTTTTTCCAAATTTTTCTTCCTTCTTCCACTTTTTGTTCTACCTCTTTCATTCAATTTTCCTGTACCTCTTGCTTCTTTTACCCTTATCTTCTGATTGGTCTTCTTGCTGTCTTTACTCTTGTTGCTGTTTAGTAGGATTTATTTCCCAGTTTTTATTTTAGTTTTTATTGCTGTTTCTTTTGTTGTTTAGCCTTAGTCGATATCTCGTAAGAACAACCAACCTTATGGCCTCATTCTGTATGGCGAACGATAGCTCAGGCGAACGATTCGGCGAACAGTATCGCCTGGCTATCCATAGATTTTTTTAAAATATATTTTCGACTTTTCTTTGACACAAAAAATAAAAATGAACAAGTAAGGAAGTCTACGTTCGTATACGCACAGTCTCTAAATTTCAAACATTTTCCTGTCTTTGTTCCGGTATCCGTCTGCATCAATGAAACCCAATCTCAGCATCTTATTATTTTACATTGTCAACAAAATCTTTTTTAACTGAGTATCAGCTCATTATACCTTAAAGCGAGTACAACTGCAAATAAAATATAAAATCATAAATATTTTTCCAGGATTTATTACATCCTGGCCGCCTATTGTCATCAGGGAGCACACGTGCCGCATATTTAGGCATCCTTCAAATGTTCCCATTGGCCAAATTATACTATTTCATATGACAGCTTCACCGGAAAAAGGACACAATGCCTAAACTAAACAACTATCTGAAGCATATTTTTTTAAAGACATAAACATACCTAATACAAGCAAGAAAAGAAAAACAGATTAAGCCTTCGAGCAAACCAAAGCTTCACCTACACCCCTACAGTTTGACACACAATCTCTACACTTTCGTATTTCTCCACTGACATTTCACTTAAACGTCATGACCCATAGATAACCTTCATATTTGTTGATTATATACGTATTTGTGAAAAATAAGGACCAACGTCCAACAACATTTACTAGCTGTCATTATTTGTGTTTGTGTTGTTAAGTTGTTGTTGTTTTTTATGTTATTGCATTTAATATTTCTTTAAGTGTTCCTTATTGTGTGGGTGTATTAAAGGTTAGAGCACATTTGTCTGCCAGCACAGGTTTCAACATTGGCATTGTATCTTATAATAATGGTAACGACTCTCTTGGGAACTGTCGCAAATTATACGTGATGATGTCTTGAATTGGTTTTAGTATCTGGCAAGTACACTAGTGTACAATTATATTTGTTGTTGTGGTTGTTCATTTTATGTTGAATTTGTGTAGCAAGTTTGCTGAGACCTAAGCGTTAGGCAATAATTAAGTCGATAAAACTTTTTGCAAATACTATTTTGGGTCTAGGTAAAATGACATTTCAGAGATTTAGTTTTATTTTATAATACAGGTAAGTACATACATAACACTGGGTCAAAAAATGAATTTTTTAAATGCTAATTTATTTTATTTTATTTTATTTTATTTTATTTTATTTTATTTTATTTTATTTTATTTTATTTTATGTTATTTTATTTTATTTTATTTTATTTTATTTTATTTTATTTTATTTTATTTTATTTTATTTTATTTTATTTTATTTTATTTTATTTTATTTTATTTTATTTTATTTTATTTTATTTTATTTTATTTTATTTTATTTTATTTTATTTTATTTTATTTTATTTTATTTTATTTTATTTTATTTTATTTTATTTTATTTTATTTTATTTTATTTTATTTTATTTTATTTTATTTTATTTTATTTTATTTTATTTTATTTTATTTTATTTTATTTTATTTTATTTTATTTTATTTTATTTTATTTTATTTTATTTTATTTTATTTTATTTTATTTTATTTTATTTTATTTTATTTTATTTTATTTTATTTTATTTTATTTTATTTTATTTTATTTTATTTTATTTTATTTTATTTTATTTTATTTTATTTTATTTTATTTTATTTTATTTTATTTTATTTTATTTTATTTTATTTTATTTTATTTTATTTTATTTTATTTTATTTTATTTTATTTTATTTTATTTTATTTTATTTTATTTTATTTTATTTTATTTTATTTTATTTTATTTTATTTTATTTTATTTTATTTTATTTTATTTTATTTTATTTTATTTTGTTTTATTTTATTTTATTTTATTTTATTTTATTTTATTTTATTTTATTTTATTTTATTTTATTTTATTTTATTTTATTTTATTTTATTTTATTTTATTTTATTTTATTTTATTTTATTTTATTTTATTTTATTTTATTTTATTTTATTTTATTTTATTTTATTTTATTTTATTTTATTTTGCTTTATTTTATTTTATTTTATTTTATTTTATTTTATTTTATTTTATTTTATTTTTTTTTATTTTATTTTTTTTTTTTTAATTCATAGATTTTTTTCTCAATATCCTTTATTAAACATCTCATGAATTGATGGCTTAAGAATAGATCTAGAACAACACAAAACAAATCATAAAAACAATCATAAAACTCAACAGTAACCGCAAAAATGATTGAGTTTGAAAGGAATTTTTCACCAATTTTAAGCTTCCGAACTTTGGCAGTTAAATTTAGTCAGTATTGGCATTGCAGAAATTGCATTTCAAGAATTTTACGTACCAAGGTAAATGCAACAACACTCAAATGCAAAGAGACAGCAATCGTAGATAAACAGTTTGAGTGGTAGTCATTTCAAAAAAGTTTAGTCGAAAAAATAAATGGCGAAAAGAAAATAGAGTGAAAATACGCTCAAAGCATAAAGAAAATAGAAAAACTTTTTGGTGCCGTAAAAAATCTGCTGAACCTCGATAAGAAAACGCGCAGACAGCCGCCAGCTTACAAAAACAGACAGCTAATTCTATTCAATCCTTTTGAGATTCAAGCACAACTACTGACGCATATTTTAGACGATTAAAACAACAAGAAAAATTTCTAAAAACAACAAGGCAATATAAACGCTGAAACTGAGTTGAACAGTCTAAAGAGTGAAAAATTGTAGAATGGAAAAAAATAAAGGACGGGGAAAAAACTGCCAAATCTGGCAGGAATTATCAATGTTCGTACAAGCAGCTAAGCGGATAAGTGCCGTTGAGTACTGACTTAAAAGCAGGAAAAGCAATGCGCAGATTAAAGTATGTGAAAAAATGTGTAAATTAAAAAGTAGCACAGACAGCAATTGGGGAAGACTATTAAATTTATAGCAATCGGTTTGCTCACGAGTGGGAAAGGGAAAGGCGTGTTTTGTTATACCGAGCTTTACAGATTTTAAAATAAAATAAAGTGAAAGGAAATAAAATAAAACATAATAAAATAAAATAAAGCAAAATAAATAAAAATAAAAATAAGAATAAGATAAACAAAAACTGAAAGAAATAAAATTACAATGAAATACAAAACAAAATAAAATAAAATAAAATAAAAGAAAAGAAAATAAAAGAAAGTAAAATAAAACAAAATAAAATAAAATAAAATAAAATAAAATAAAATAAAATAAAATAAAATAAAATAAAATAAAATAAAATAAAATAAAATAAAATAAAATAAAATAAAATAAAATAAAATAAAATAAAATAAAATAAAATAAAATAAAATAAAATAAAATAAAATAAAATAAAATAAAATAAAATAAAATAAAATAAAATAAAATAAAATAAAATAAAATAAAATAAAATAAAATAAAATAAAATAAAATAAAATAAAATAAAATAAAATAAAATAAAATAAAATAAAATAAAATAAACTCTTTGTTGCTTTTTTGCTGCAAATACCGACGGTATTTACAAGCAATTTTCGGGATTGTATGAAGTTGTGAGCACAAAAAAATAAAATAAAACAAAATAAAAGAAAATAAAACAAATTAAAGAAAATAAAATAAAATAAAATAATATAAGGTTAAATAGAATAAAATAAAATAAAATAAAATAAAATAAAATAAAATAAAATAAAATAAAATAAAATAAAATAAAATAAAATAAAATAAAATAAAATAAAATAAAATAAAATAAAATAAAAAATAAATAAATAAAATCAAATAAATTAAAATTAAATAAATTAAAATAATAAAACACAAATAAAATAAAATAATGAAATAAAGTGATATAAAACGAAATTAAATAAACTTAAATATAAAATAATAGAGTGAATAAAATTAAGTTAAATAAAATTAAATTTCTGTAATTTATTTTACCGTATTGTGTCATAAAACTAATTGCTCATGTCATTGTATATCTTTCAAAGCTTCACATTTTGAGTATTTAATCTTGCTTTTTTCCTTTATGTAAGTCGTGCTTTTGCACGTGATTTTTTAACAAAAGAAAAATTCAGATATGTAAATAAATAAATAAACATCCATAAGCTAACACATAATAAAAGAAACAATTTATCGTAAAAGGTCTGAATTAAGAAACCAACAACACCATTCTTTTATGCTTGCAAGTGCCTACATGTTTATATAAAGCCACATAAGCGCTTTAGTCAACTCATATAAACACAAGTATGAGATGTGTAACTAAGCAAGTATATGAATATTGGTAAACAAAAAGATGCGTATACGCCATGTATGACATTTCATTGAAATGAACTATAACAAACAATTTGTGTAGCATATATAATGGCGTATGTTCATAAAAGGATTCATAATGCGGCGTTAAGTGATTTTTTATTGTTGATTTTGTTGCAGCAGGTTTCAATTTTAAACGAAAAAGGAAGAAGAAGATACT
>CAXKVI010000004.1:120486524-120514024 GCA_964058755.1 Campiglossa producta
AACAGTAACCGCAAAATTGATTGAGTTTGAAAGGAATTTTTCACCAATTTTAAGCTTCCGAACTTTGGCAGTTAAATTTAGTCAGTATTGGCATTGCAGAAATTGCATTTCAAGAATTTTCCGTACCAAGATAAATGCAACAACACTCAAATGCAAAGAGACAGCAATCGTAGATAAACAGTTTGAGTGGTAGTCATTTCAAAAAAGTTTAGTCGAAAAAATACATGGCGAAAGGAAAATAGAGTGAAAATACGTGAAAATACGCTCAAAGCATAAAGAAAATAGAAAAACTTTTTGGTGCCGAAAAAAACTGCTGAACCTCGATAAGAAAACGCGCAGACAGCCGCCAGCTTACAAAAACAGACAGCTAATTCTATTCAATCCTTTTGAGATTCAAGCACAACTACTGACGCATATTTTAGACGATTAAAACAACAAGAAAAATTTCTAAAAACAACAAGGCAATATAAACGCTGAAACTGAGTTGAACAGTCTAAAGAGTGAAAAATTCTAGAATGAAAAAAAATTAAGGACGGGGAAAAAACTGCCAAATCTGGCAGGAATTATCAATGTTCGTACAAGCAGCTAAGCGGATAAGTGCCGTTGAGTACTGACTTAAAAGCAGGAAAAGCAATGCGCAGATTAAAGTATGTGAAAAAATGTGTAAATTAAAAAGTAGCACAGACAGCAATTGGGGAAGACTATTAAATTTATAGCAATCGGTTTGCTCACGAGTGGGAAAGGGGAAGGCGTGTTTTGTTATACCGAGCTTTACAGATTTTAAAATAAAATAAAGTGAAAGGAAATAAAATAAAACATAATAAAATAATATAAAGCAAAATAAATAAAAATAAAAATAAGATAAACAAAAACTAAAAGAAATAAAATATATAAAATTTTAATGAAATACAAAACAAAATAAAATAAAAGAAAAGAAAAGAAAAGAAAAGAAAAGAAAAGAAAAGAAAAGAAAAGAAAAGAAAAGAAAAGAAAAGAAAAGAAAAGAAAAGAAAAGAAAAGAAAAGAAAAGAAAAGAAAAGAAAATAAAATAAAATAAAATAAAATAAAATAAAATAAAATAAAATAAAATAAAATAAAATAAAATAAAATAAAATAAATTAAAATAAAATAAAACAAAATAAAATAAAATCAAATAAAATAAAATAAAATAAAATAAAATAAAATAAAATAAAATAAAATAAAATAAAATAAAATAAAATAAAATAAAATAAAATAAAGTAATAAAATGAAATAAAATAAAATAAAATAAAATAAAATAAAATAAAATAAAATAAAATAAAATAAAATAAAATAAAATAAAATAAAATAAAATAAAATAAAATAAAATAAAATAAAATAAAATAAAATAAAATAAAATAAAATAAAATAAAATAAAATAAAATAAAATAAAATAAAATAAAATAAAATAAAATAAAATAAAATAAAATAAAATAAAATAAAATAAAATAAAATAAAATAAAATAAAATAAAATAAAATAAAATAAAATAAAATAAAATAAAATAAAATAAAATAAAATAAAATAAAATAAAATAAAATAAAATAAAATAAAATAAAATAAAACAAACTAAAATTAAAATAAAATAAAATAAATTTAAATAAAATATAATAAAATAGAATAAAATAAAATAAAAGAAAATAAAAGAAAATAAAATAAAATAAAATAAAATAAAATAAAATAAAAAATAAAATAAAATAAACTCTTTGTTGCTTTTTTGACTTGTAGTCTATTTCTGCAAATACCGAGGGTATTTACAAGCAATTTTCGGGATTGTATGAAGTTGTGAGTACAAAAAAATAAAATAAAAGAAAATAAAACAAATTAAAGAAAATAAAATAAAATAAAATAATATAAGGTTAAATAGAATAAAATAAAATAAAGTAAAATAAAATAAAATAAAATAAAATAAAATAAAATAAAATAAAATAAAATAAAATAAAATAAAATAAAATAAAATAAAATAAAATAAAATAAAATAAAATAAAATAAAATAAAATAAAATAAAATAAAATAAAATAAAATAAAATAAAATAAAATAAAATAAAATAAAATAAAATAAAATAAAATAAAATAAAATAAAATAAAATAAAATAAAATAAAATAAAATAAAATAAAATAAAATAAAATAAAATAAAATAAAATAAAATAAAATAAAATAAAATAAAATAAAATAAAAAATAAATAAATAAAATCAAATAAATTAAAATTAAATAAATTAAAATAAAAAAACACAAATAAAATAAAATAATGAAATAAAGTGATATAAAACGAAATTAAATAAACTTAAATATAAAATAATAGAGTGAATAAAATTAAGTTAAATAAAATTAAATTTCTGTAATTTATTTTACCGTATTGTGTCATAAAACTAATCGCTCATGTCGCTCAATTGTATATCTTTCAAAGCTTCACATTTGAGTATTTTATCTTGCTTTTTTCCTTTATGTAAGTCGTGCTTTTGCACGTGATTTTTTAACAAAAGAAAAATTCAGATATGTAAATAAATAAATAAACATCCATAAGCTAACACATAATAAAAGAAACAATTTATCGTAAAAGGTCTGAATTAAGAAACCAACAACAACATTATTTTATGCTTGCAAGTACCTACCTACATGTTTATATAAATCTATAAAGCCACATAAGCGCTTTAGTCAACTCATATAAACACAAGTATGAGATTTGTAACTAAGCAAGTAAGTATATGAATATTGGTAAACAAAAAGATGCGTATACGCCATGTATGATATTTCAAAAATTGAAATGAACTATAACAAACAATTTGTGTAGCATATACAATGGCGTATGTTCATAAAAGGATTCATAATGCGGCGTTAAGTGATTTTTTATTGTTGATTTTGTTGCAGCAGGTTTCAATTTTCAACGAAAAAGGAAGAAGAAGATACTAGTTTCGACTGGAATTGGGCGTCCGTTACTTTCAATTTATAATTAACGAATTGAGCGAAGATATCTCCGCGTCTGTGTCTAGGATGCTGCATCAGTATTGAGCGTTAAATTCCTGTCTACAACGACTAAATTTCCTAAACTTAAGATAGCTAAATAGCATCACTGACTCTGTGTATCATTAATCGCGATGCCCTACTTCGCTTCACAATGCAGTCATCGAGGAGTTTGAACTTGCAGCTTATCTCGCACTCCTGACTCGAATAGCACTAAAAGTCGAAAACATCAACAAACTGTAACTACAAACTAAATTATTAATTATTTCTAGTTGTTTGCTGATCCATCTAATTTCCCTTTGCTTCTCACTTCCACTCACAGTGAATATAAATTTACCATATAAAATATTATTTAATAACTAAAAACAAAATGTGCAATAACTACTTTAACAAAGATACTTCTCGGAATCAGGTATTCATGACACAAAAGCAAAAGCAACTCTATTTAGAGCATCCTTTCAGTAACCGCACACCTCTCCACATACATACATAAACTCAATCAACCAACTAGAAGTGAATGCAATTGCAATTGAATTCCATGTCAGTGTGTATCTTAACCACCTACACACATACACACACACACACAAACATATGCAGCTGTTAGTGAAATGTTTCACTTATGATACGAATGAATAGGCAAACTGAATGCAAAAAACATGAGACACATCAAAAAAGTATGAACTCAATTTAAACAGCGAGCTTTATGTAGCTAGTTAGATTAAAAAAGAAGTGAGAATGTGTATGTGTGCCAGATAGGTGGTGAGTGATGAGCAGATAGTTGATTGGTAGCGGTTAGTAGAAATCCTTTGAATGTAGGTATGCAACATGAAAGAGAGAAAAAATGGCAAGCAAATGTATTTGCAATTGCCTGCCAATGCCATTGATGTTTGTTGATGATGAAACAACTTTTTGTTAGTTGTGGTTAGCTTCTTTGCTATTTTATTTATTAGCAAGTTCATTTATTATTAACTACTAAAATAAATAAAAATAAAATTAATAGAATAAAGTAAAATAAGTACGATTCGTAGTGTCTTCCACCTGGCGGGGAAGACACTTGCTCTTAGACATTTGCAGTTTAGCACTTAATCTTATTGCCTCCGCAGGTGTTCCATCGGGTCCTGTGGCTTTTCGACTGAGAAGGGTTTCCTTCAAGCTAGGTAGTGGCCTAAGGTGTTAGACCTTCTAGCATACTAGTCACTACATTGTTGTGAGCTCGACTCTCACAATGCTGGGAAGAAAATGCATGAAGAGATGTAATGCCAGTATTATCGAAACATATGTCGGCTTGTCTGATTCCTGCAGCGCGTGGGTAAATTTTTCTCAAAAAACACATTTTCATAAAATAAAATAAAATAAAATAAAATAAAATAAGATAAAATAAAATAAAATAAAATAAAATAAAATAAAATAAGATAAAATAAAATAAAATAAAATAAAATAAAATAAAATAAAATAAAATAAAATAAAATAAAATAAAATAAAATAAAATAAAATAAAATAAAATAAAATAAAATAAAATAAAATAAAATAAAATAAAATAAAATAAAATAAAATAAAATAAAATAAAATAAAATAAAATAAAATAAAATAAAATAAAATAAAATAAAATAAAATAAAATAAAATAAAATAAAATAAAATAAAATAAAATAAAATAAAATAAAATAAAATAAAATAAAATAAAATAAAATAAAATAAAATAAAATAAAATAAAATAAAATAAAATACAAAAATAAAATAAAATTAAAAAAAAATAAAATAAAATAAAATAAAATACAAAAAATGAAAAAAAATAAATAAAATAAAATAAAGAAGTCGATTCGATGTTAGCCCGACGAACAAGAACTCTTGAAAGTTAGTTTAGAAAAATTAGAAAAAGGCTTTGAAAAAAAGACAATAAAAAGCAATAAAAAAGGCATATAAATAAACTATATTCCAACCAAAACTTTCGACTGCCACATATGTAACTACTCACTTTATTCTAAAATCAATTCAAGCAATCCACGAAATTACCGTGAACTGATTATCGAAAAGTCATAAACTTTGTTGCTTTTATGAAATTCTCATGCGATTTGAAAAGCGGAACAACTTATTCATGTATTTGTTTAACACCATTTGCGTAAATGGCTGAAGTAAGTATAAACACGTACGCCATGGGTGCACATAAACACTTCAAAGTGTTTTCAAGCACAGATACCGTGGCGTATGGGTGACCTGAATATCTAGTACTCAAAGCAATTTCACATTCAATGTTGTAAGCAAATATACATACATACATAAACCCAATCATATATGTATGAATGTGAACCTACAAATATAGGTGGATAGGTGTGCAAATATGTACATACATATTCATGCTTATATAAGCAACAACAAGTAATCGTTTTACAGGCACTTTAGTATGCGTTCATGCGTTAGTGTGTGCCTCTGTGGGTATTCATTTGCGTTGAACCAACACACTAAGCTGCAACCAAATCGTATCTGATGTACATCAGTTTTGCACTTCAATGGATTTTTCAGTAAAAGTTTAAGTACTTATTTGTGATGCATACATTTACACTTTTAGAGTACGGTAATATGTTTGAGACGCATTGGTGTAATTCCCAATTTGGTGGTAACTAAAAAGGCCATGCTAAAATACAAATATGTATAGGTGTAGGTAATAGGTAGCAGGAAATTTCAAAAATTTATAGCTACCCGAGAGCTGTGAGTATTAGTATTAGCGATGAGTTTTCATACTTCCTGCTACAAAAGTGGGTTTATTTTTCCGCTTAATAAAGATACTGGTGATAACATCTCGAAAAAAAATAATAAAAGAAGCCAATGTGCAATTACTTAAATTTTGAGCAATGAAAAGAAGTTCAGTATTTCTTTACAAAAGAATAGGTAAATATGTAAAATATATGCAGCCACCAGCATTTTTGTAGACTTTCAAATAAAATATAGGGAGCTCAGTAGCTATTTTATTAAAAATAAAATTGAAAGAGCAAAAATTGGAAGGCAAAAGATGATTTCAGTATTCACACATTGTTTTGCCTACTTGTTGGATATAGAAAATACTTGCACTAGCCTGAAAGAAACCTGAGTCCAACTTATAAATGAAAAAAAATATATATATAAATCGAATACATAAACAGAAAATTTCAAAAGCATAGTAAAGAGCTCATCGATATTTTTTGCAGGTACATATATGTATGTATGTATATTTCAACCGTAATTCCCGACACCTATTTCAAAGTAAGTACAATTGCAGTTCGGAGCATTGCCGCTAGTTAGGCATTTACACCTCCACATTTACAGGGAAATTTGCACGCTGTGCATACATTTTAAATAGACTGTTGAATTTTAGCAAACAAATGGTGGTTAAGGGCTTATATTGTTTTATTTTATTTTATTTTATTTTATTTTATCTTATTTTATTTTATTTTATTTTATTTTATTTTATTTTATTTTATTTTATTTTATTTTATTTTATTTTATTTTATTTTATTTTATTTTATTTTATTTTATTTTATTTTATTTTATTTTATTTTATTTTATTTTATTTTATTTTATTTTATTTTATTTTATTTTATTTTATTTTATTTTATTTTATTTTATTTTATTTTATTTTATTTTATTTTATTTTATTTTATTTTATTTTATTTTATTTTATTTTATTTTATTTTATTTTATTTTATTTTATTTTATTTTATTTTATTTTATTTTATTTTATTTTATTTTATTTAATTTTATTTTATTTTATTTTATTTTATTTTATTTTATTTTATTTTATTTTATTTTATTTTATTTTATTTTATTTTATTTTATTTTATTTTATTTTATTTTATTTTATTTTATTTTATTTTATTTTATTTTATTTTATTTTATTTTATTTTATTTTATTTTATTTTATTTTATTTTATTTTATTTTATTTTATTTTATTTTATTTTATTTTATTTTATTTTATTTTATTTTATTTTATTTTATTTTATTTTATTTTATTTTATTTTATTTTATTTTATTTTATTTTATTTTATTTTATTTTATTTTATTTTATTTTATTTTATTTTATTTTATTTTATTTTATTTTATTTTATTTTATTTTATTTTATTTTATTTTATTTTATTTTATTTTATTTTATTTTATTTTATTTTATTTTATTTTATTTTATTTTATTTTATTTTATTTTATTTTATTTTATTTTATTTTATTTTATTTTATTTTATTTTATTTTATTTTATTTTATTTTATTTTATTTTATTTTATTTTATTTTATTTTATTTTATTTTATTTTATTTTATTTTATTTTATTTTATTTTATTTTATTTTATTTTATTTTATTTTATTTTATTTTATTTTATTTTATTTTATTTTATTTTATTTTATTTTATTTTATTTTATTTTATTTTATTTTATTTTATTTTATTTTATTTTATTTTATTTTATTTTATTTTATTTTATTTTATTTTATTTTATTTTATTTTATTTTATTTTATTTTATTTTATTTTATTTTATTTTATTTTATTTTATTTTATTTTATTTTATTTTATTTTATTTTATTTTATTTTATTTTATTTTATTTTATTTTATTTTATTTTTTTAATTTATATGTTTTATTATTTATTTTATTTTTTATTTTTTTCTTTATAATATTTAATTTTTGAAACGAATAATCCTGCTAAGCATTCCAAACTAGTCTTTATCCGACCACTATACTGTTAAGAAATCATACTCACGCACTAATTCTTTTTTATTTTCAATATTGTGGCAATTTTCTTACCTGCAAAGAAAAAGAAAATAAAATATATATTATTAGAATAGTATAAAACGGAGTCTGATCAAATATATAAAATTTAAACTTCCAAACAATAACATCTTTTCGCCAATTTTGCTTTACTCTCCTTTTTCTTTCCTTTCATTCCGGTTTTAAAAACTTTCAACTTTTTTCATCTCACCAAACCTTTCACAAAATGACCACTTCATTAACTGCCCCAAGCGAAAAAGCCTGCAAAACCAAACGCGTAAATTATAAATTCTTAAACTCATTTTGGCCAAAAAACTTCAAAGTCACTCGTTAATGTTTTATTCATGAAAGTAGTTGAATTTGTTGCTGAACTTAAACTACAAAGTAAAGCAGGAAGAGCAATACATAGCAAGAGGAATTTTAAAGAAAAATACTCAACTTTCGTGTCAACGAAGCATTTCATATGCATCCTGCCATTGGGAGAGAGCAATCCTCGGGCCATCCTCTGGCCACCACATATCCGCTTTGAGCTGTGTTGGCGTTCATGTGGCGACCACATCCTATTTGCAATAACGAAAGTATCACAACTGCGTTGAGCGGTAAAATATGAGAAACAGAATGTGAATGTGGTGACCAAAATAAAGTTGCGAAATACATGACAAACAAAAGTTAAAGAACCAAATAAAATTTAAAATGAAAGTAAAAGCAATATATGTATACAATCCGCAACAAAAATAATCTTTAAAGATTTATTGGGATGAACATACAATTATAAAAGCCAAACATTCGCATGTCGCTGTCTATGACGCAGCTACAAAGTCAAACTGTTTTCTGCTTTGACTATTTGCGTGCTAGTCTAGTGTTACTAGAGAACAAAAATAACGAATATCCACTTGTTAAATTCAGCAACCACATTTTGTACACGATTGTGACCAGCATGCTGATTAAGTAATTCAGTTTTAATATACGTCGTTTTTTTAAGAATTTTTTTCTCGAGGGTGTTAAGTGATTCCTTCCATACAAAAAAAAAAAAAAATCATTTTGTATGGAAGAAATTACGCGACACCCTCGACGAAAAAAAACCTTAAAAATTAGCGAAAATTTTGAGCTACTTCTAGTTTGCATATTATTATAGTGAAAGTGGCTGGCCTACATAATTGTGTACTCAGAAATTCGGTAGAAATTCTGCCAAGAAAAGTTGAAAATTTTGATAAAATTTTGAAAAATTCCCCTGATATTTGTGCAAATTTTTAAGGAATTTTTGTTTGGTTTCTGTTATATAATTGGCTATATTTTAATAAAAATTTTTTTAAAAAAGACCATCTTAGTACCTTGTCTAAAGAAATTCTAAAAATATTAGTAGACCGAATTCACTGTGAGTCACTGTAGATACTTGACTCAACTTGGTGGATAGAGGTCTCTGCTGGTTGGAGTGTTGATGTCATCAGCAAGTTCTCCTTTCTCCAACAAAGCCAAGTTGCAAAACAATTTTTTTTCTGGTTCGAAGCAGATGTTGGATAACATGCTCGAATGCTTGACGTAAGGAGGTCAAGAGATCATTCGCGGTCGGTACAAGCAGCTAGTTAGCTTCGAGTGCATCATTCGACTACTAAACAGCCAAAACAGGATGTAACACATTGAAACTGGTTTGCCGCTGTTGTTTTGTAGCATGGTTTCAGGCGATGCAGTGCGCAGCTTAAGCAGAATAATGCTATAACGGACATACACTTTACTCCCTTTGCGGTTGTGATTGGCACGAATCAGCAACACCCACAGCATTGCCAACGGTAGGTATTTGCTTGAAGCAAGAAAGTAACACCTTATTAGCTGTTTATGGTGGGATGTATAAAATTGGGAGCTTACTTTGTAAGTGGGAAGTATGTAATTGTGTAGGCGGAAAATCATTCTATTATGTTGCTGTTACTGGAAATGAAATTTTCATATCAGACTATATTGTGAAGTTGGTGGCCAAGAGATGGTGGGAGGGGAAAACCAAGTAAAACGCTGTAGGCCAATCTAAAGCAGCAGAGAGCTATATTGTGTTAATGATAAGCGTGTGAAATGCAAGAGCATTCAAAACAATGCAGTGAGCTGCAGGCAAGACTTGAAGTAATCTCAAGGATTTTCGCTAAAGGCATTGTCTGTACAATGTATTGTTATTGGTTTATAGAATATTTAGTGATTGGGCAGTTTGGTTAGCGGAAAACCACTGCATAGTTTTTGTGTACTATAAAGAGGTCACTATTTACACAAAATCATTTGGCTCAATTTACCGGGAGTAAAAAAAGTGTTACTTTATCTGAAATAAAAATACAGATTTATAAAGAGGATTTATTTTCTCAAGTGCCGATCATTCTCCTAAATTTCTATCCTGAAAATATTTTGTATTTTGAAGATGCTTCCCAAAGGGATAAAGTATCTCACAGTTTCGAATTTTGTTCTGCATATCCTCACTTATGTATCCTCTTAAAACTGTAGCTAACCGCCTAGGCGATTCTGGCCGTCCAACATATTTCGTCAGTCGGCTCGTTGTTGAGCCTACTAGTGCCAATTGGAGACACCTCGTGACCGTGGGTCTGCCTGGGTTTAATTCGCTGAACTATGCCGACGTCTGCGTAAAGCTCATACAGCTCATCATTAAATCTTCTTCGGTACTAGCGGTCGCTAACTTTTAGCGGCCCATAAATCCTTAGAAACACTTTTTCCGCATAATCTCAAAGCCGTCTCTTTGGATGCTGTCAGTGTCGATGCTTCTACACCATATTGCAGGACGAATACGATAAGTGACTAATAGAGTGTTTTTTCCTTCTTCGAGAGAAGACTTAATTTCTCAATTGTATACTCAGCCCAAAGTAGCATTTGTTTCATCTACAATCCCACCTCGGGTATATTCTAAGTCCCGTAAGTCGCAGATGTTTCAATTATCTTCGCCAGCAAGTCAATCTAATAAGATTCACGTCTCTCTTATACGATTTACATCTCTCATATAAGTTTCAAGTCTATTTTGTAAGGTTTCAAGTCTCTCTTATAAGGTCAAAGGCTCAGTAATGATGTCCTACTCTCTGTAATAAGTTTAAAGTCTCTCCAGTAAGGTTCAAGTGTCTCTAGTAAGGTTCAAGTCTCTCTTATGAGGCCCAAGTTCTCCTAATAAGGTTTAAGTGTTTCTAATAAGATTCAAGTCTCAAGTCTCTATTTAATAACGTTCAAGTCTAATACGATTCAAGCTCTCTTTAATAAGGTTCAAGAAGGCGCAAGTCTATCTTTAATAAGGTTCAAGAAGGCGCAAGTCTATCTTTAATATCTAAAAAGGTCCTAGTTTATCTAAAAGAGCCCAAGTCCCTCTAAAAAGGTCCAAGTCTCTTTAAAAAAGGCCCAAGTCTCTCTCAAAAGATCCAAGTCTCTTTAAAAAAGGTCCAAGTCTCTCTCAATAGATCCAAGTCTCTTTAAAAATGGTCCAAGCCTCCCTCAAAGGGGCCAAGTCTCTCTCAAAATATCCAAGTCTCTTTAAAAAAGGTCCAAGTCTCTCTCAAAGGGGCCAAGTCTCTCTCAAAAGATCCAAGTCTCTTTAAAAAAGGCCCAAGTCTCTCTCAAAGGGGCCAAGTCTCTCTCAAAGGGGCCAAGTCTCTCTCAAAGGGGCCAAGTCTCTCTCAAAAGATCCAAGTCTCTTTAAAAAAGGCCCAAGTCTCTCTCAAAGGGGCCAAGTCTCTCTCAAAGGGGCCAAGTCTGTCTCAAAAGATCCAAGTCTCTTTAAAAAAGGTCCAAGTCTCTTTAAAAAAAGGTCCAAGTCTCTCTAAAGGGTCCAAGTCTCTCTAAAGGGTCCAAGTCTCTTTAATAAGGTTCAAATCTCTCTCTCTTTAATACAATAACAATGACACTTCTTTCACTTTAAAGCGCTGTTGCAGAAGGGGTGTAAAAGTAGGTCGCCTCCCAGTTGGTGCACCCTGGGTAACGCTAAATGACCTACATAGCCTACACGGCTAGTTTCTTGTATTGCCGGTTCTACGAGAACGGTACCAGTACTTGTGCTGTACCCATCGTGCCGAAACGACCCGGGCCGTTTTCTTATATCGACCCGGCCAAGAGCAATACACTCGAGGTGACCCTGTCTGACATTTTGGCAGGGCTACACCTCGCTACAACAACAACAACAATGGCTTTGGTCACAGATTGTGCGGAGAGCACCTTAATTGTAATCGGAACCGTTTTTTTTTTTTTGAGTGTTTTCCCTCTTCCTGGGCACCCGAGATATTTCATTTAACTATCAATTTTAAATGAAAAAAAGATGTCCTTAATATCAATCAACTACTTAGTGTTTACATTTTTTCATTGCACATATTCTTCATCTACATGAGTATCTTATAAACCAATAAATGTTTCAACACAAAGCAATTATTTTACTATACATATAACTTTCAATATTGACTATAATTGTTGAGTCTAAGAAAAAATTGTGATTGCTATTTTATAAATTGGCATTGTTCTGCATACTTAACAAACCCATCACTTGTGAAAAAACTAGTTTTTGTGCGTTTTTTATTCGTAGTTATTAAAATAAATCATAGATATAAAATAAAGCAGAAAATGTATGCAAAGGAATCCCTTTTTTTGTAAACTGTTAACTAATAAAATAAATTCATCTCGGCCAATTTATTTTTCAATAAAAGTGATTTATTAAAAATTGTCAAAGCACACATACAGCCAGACACATAGTAAGATTTGCATAACAATGCATATAATATTTAGCAAATTAAACCTTTTTTCATGTTTCAATATCGAAATACTATGTAGCTGTCATTTTTTTCGACAACCACAATTTATTCAATTTTAACATGAATTAGTTTTGAATTTTTCTTTTTGTAAAAAATTATTTAATCAATTTTTGCTATTTAGAATTTTTGCATTTTATTTGAATGCTTTGAGCATTTTATATTCAGCTGTTGAAACAGCTATCAATTCGGCATTTTTATTTAATTTATTTACGTAACTTTATTGTTATGCAGAAAAGTTTGTATGGTCAGAAGGTACACAAAACTACAAATTTATTTAAAAAAAAAAAGGCAAACACATACTTTTAAAATGGTCTTGTGGTTAGATATACCAAAAACTTAGTTGGCCAACGAAGACTAAAAAGATAAATAAAATAAAATGTGAAGGAGTGCAAAAAATGTTGCTCATTTCACAGTTAGCCTGTTGCATGACTCGGTATGATGGAAACGTTGTGATTTGTTTATTTTGAATTAAATTTGAGATGGTGTGAGATATTCATTTGCTTTAAGTAGTTGTTATAGCGCGTATAAAAGATTTCTGCAGTTTTGATTTATTTTGAATGTTGTTTTATGACATATGACTGACATATCACTTTAACTGGTTGGATATGATATCAACCGATGATTTTTTGATGATAGGGCTTGGTTTTTTTTTGCTATTTTAATATTGCTTTTATTTACCTTAATAGGATTATATAAGATACATTAATGATTCGTTTAGGTTTGATTTATTTCATATTTTGCTTTATAATATGATCTGATATCACTTCGGTGATTTGATATGATATCGCACGATTATATTGAGATGTTGCGATGTGATGTTGGTGCTAGTTTAAGAATCTTTATCAACGTAGGGAATATATTTCGATATGGGTTTAACTACAAAAAAAGTCTATTTAAGGTTGTGTAATAAAAAGGGTTCCCCACTAATTGAAATTTGTACTGATAACAACAGTGCCAAAAAGTATGCTGCCATTCAAAACCTTACACGTTTAAAATCATCCAATCTTTCGGTACGCGCGATTCACCGTTTATCTGGGGTTTTAAACCAATGGTGGTTGGTAAGGTTATTGGATTGATCTGACAACATATGATGTAAGGTGCAGTGATCTAATGTGATGTGATGTTGTCTGGCCGGATTTGGTTGAATCTTGCTGATATGATTTCGTGGTCATGTGTTGCATGCTTTTAGGCGAAACATACTCGTATATTAATTTGAGCTTTTAAGCTTCTGTTACTGCAATAACTGTTTCGACCATACATAACTAAAATTATATATAAAAGGGTTAATGATGCCTTAATCCAACTAAATGCATTAGTGCATAAAGATTTTAATTCAACTTTTTATACATTACCCAAAGGAGGTTCAGAATAAAGCAAAAAAGTGAAATAAAAGTCAGAGTATTTAATAAATATGGAAGAAATATTAAACGAGTCAGCATAAGAAAATCTCAGACTGAAAATTAAAGAAAAACAGCTGCTACTAATGAAGTAATAAAAAACTGCAAAAAGGTAGCAATTCAAGCTTGCCATAAACTAAGAAGTATGAAAGAGTAACTGAAATGAACTTTGTAAAAAGCGAAAAGGTGCACTAATTAAAAAGAAAGCAAGAAAAAGTAAGAATAAGTAAAAATAAGCATATAAAAAATGTAAAGGAAAAAAAATATGAAATTAAAAAAAAATGATATGGGAGAGCAAATGAAAAGTAGTCGAATATGCTCCTGAATAACTCAAATGAAAACTTGCATACAAAAAAAAAACATCGCTAGAGTTAGTTAGTGATGCTCCAGCAATCCAACTAAGTATTGATAAAACTGAGTTTACAGTTAAGAACAGCAGAAAAAAATTATTTCAAGTGACTTCAATTCACAGATTACGCACACTTTTTTTTTTGAAAAGAATCGAATGAAACAAGCATTGATGAGCGCGGTTGTTCGATAGGACATGGCAAAATGGTTAGGGCATAAATTGATCAGCACGCAATGAAATGTTTTGAAAAATGTAGAAGAGAAAGAAAAAGAACTGCTAATAAGCAAAAACCAATACGAAAAATTCAAAGCATAGTGGACTGAAGAAAACAACGTGAACATCGCGAAAAGGTAGAAAATATGAAACAAATTCGATTTAAAGTGAAACTTGGCCCATAAGTTACCTTCATAAAAGTTGTTAACTGTACCAAAAATAGTTGAAATCATTCGTCAGCTTCCTCTTAAAGCATTCCGATAGATAGCAATTTAGCATAAATTATTTGTTTATCTATGTATGTCTACACATTCGTTAACAAAAAAATGTTACGTATACGCCGTGGCATGTTAATGAAAATTTTTAGTGATTTTTTGCCATTAAATCATAGCTTACAAATATGGGCAAACGTTTTCTACTGCAGTCGATAGAAAATATTCCAAACTTATATTTTATTATATTTAGAAAGTGTAGCACGTTGTAGCACACAAACTTTCTGCCTATACAAAGTAGCAAAGGAAGCATTTAAAAAGTATATTTTTTGCTGACAGTTTTATTTGAATACAATTTTTCTGACTTCTCATGCCATTATTTAAAAAAAAAAAAATTACAGCTTCATGCAAAACTGTAATTAACTATCCATGATTTAAAATTTTTTTATAAAACTGCTTCACTAAAATCTGAAAACTTATTATAGTTATAAAAATTTATTTTTTTTCTTGTGGCTGAACATCGGTGCGCCCTTCAGGTTGATCCTTTTTTGGCGCTTAAGTACTAAGACTAACTTTAATAGTATTTTTCACTCATTCTCCTATCTACTTTTCGCTAATCTCTTGTTGAGAATAATCATATTTCATTGCTTTTGCAATAGACACTTCACAAGCAATTGAAAATCCCCAGCTGTCACTGTTTAAATACTATGGATATAATTTCACTTAAGTACTTTTCCCTCACTTTGGCTTTGAGTATAATTCGCATGCTGTGTCGTTGACTTTGCGCAGAGTTGTCTAAATATTTGGCACTGATTTTGATTTTTCCGTTGATAATGACACTTCGAAATTTTTATACATATACATACGTATATCTATGCAGATTCTCAGTGTAGCAGCTCATTTTAAATACCGTCGTAAATAATATTCTTTTTATTGCTATTTCGGTGGCGAATTTTTCAGACCTTTTTCAATCTTTTTGACCTTTTTCAATCTTGTTCTTCATGATTTTTTGAACTTTTCTTCTCTTGTTGTTACTTTTGCTTTAATGCATTGTGTTCTTGACATTTTGTGGCTTCTTTTATTTGAATATACTCTATGTTCTTATCAGCAGTGGATTATGCCTGTTTATTCGAAGAATTAGCTTTTTTGTGGTCATTTAAGTTGATACGTTTATCTTTATTACTTTGGAAGTTAATTTTGTATATACCCTTAGCTGACATGCTATTTTAGCCTAAACTCATTTATATGTATTTACCTTTATTCACAGTACCTGGGTGACCGAACTTGCTCGATGCTATCAACTTAGCGCTAACTTTACTTCCCATGATCCCAAAATTAGCCCAAAATGACTCTAAAATGATCCTAAAATGATCCAAAAATTATTCCAAAATGTCCCAAAATGACCCTTAAATGTACCCAAAATGATGCGAAAATTACCCCAAAATTATTCAAAAATTATCCCAAAATTACCCTAAAATAATCCCAAAACAATCTTAAAATAATCCCAAAATGATCTCAAAATAGCCCCGAAATTATCCCCAAGTGACCCCTAAATGATCTCAAAATGATCCTAAAATAATCCAAATATGATCCCAAAAATATACAATACATATACAATACGAAAAAATGGTAACCCTGGGCGGCTACCCTATTTGAAAATATTTTAGTTGGTATGTCGTCGAAAATACCTTTCATTTTATACCCATATTGGCTTATCTAACTCCATAATTTAAAAAAATTTAGATAGGTAGCAACCCTGTACACCCCCAAGTGGATAGTCTTAGAATTAATCATATTACCTACATATATGCCAAATTTCTTCCAAATCTGACAAGCGGTTTCCAAAATAGTCCGGTTATACAAATATACTGCGGTAAGGTGGCAACCCTAAGTCACAACCCTACTTGAAAATATTTTATTTGGCATGCCGCTGAAAATACCTTTCACTTGATACCCATATTTGCAGATTTTGCTACGCTCAGCTGTCGTTGATCTCTTCAAAATATGGCCCAACAGAACCACGTGAACCTCACATGGGTCCCAGGATACAGGTACATTGAGGGAAACTGTAGGGCAGACGAACTTGCTAGGCAGAGAAGGAACGCTTATGTATGCCCTTTTCCACATGCAAATTAATGCTGAAGGAGCTCTAGCTCACCGTACAGCCAACGATAAATGGCTACAATCCCCAGATCTAGACACATTTACATCCTAAGAAGGAGGAAAATCTCCGTATTTATAGAGGTATTAACCGGGCACGGCCTTATTGGTAGGCACGCCTATAGGTAGGTGTTCCCTACCGACGATGATGTAGGAATCCCAAAGATTATGAGGAGGAGGAAACGGTGAAGCGGCTCAAGAATGTGCTTTTTGGGAGTTCCGTTTCAATCTAGATTCTAGATGACTCGAGGATGAGTGGTTGAGAAGTGTCAGTACCGGTGCTATGTGGGGAATCACGAGAATACAGGGATTTTCCATATGGCCGTTTTCCGAGTATCATAACGATCCTGCTAAAACTACCCTAAGTGCGTCTCTGCGGCAGCCACTTGAACCTAACCTAACCTAATGTTTCACCTAGAGTGTCTTCGGTCGCTTATTTTTACTTAAATACGACCAATAACTTGAACCCGGGTTTGGGGAGTTTTGTCTACATGACACCCCTTTACCAGATATCAATCCTTTATTTTATTTTATTATTGTAAATTTTTTCCTTGACGCCATACCGGGATAATGGAGACTTCTGATTAGAACGGGTTGGCTGAATCTGCCAGACATAATAGTAGTCGGAGCTGTTACACAAGTGCCACTCTAACTCAACGTGCTTTTTGAAAGCGTCCGTCATAGATGAAATATCAAATTTCTGGTCGAATTTACCTTCTTTTGTTTCCTCTTAAAAAGCTCCAACAAAAGCATCCACAACTTTATTAAAAATTCAGACAACACAATTTCACACTTGACGCGCTCTCTTCACTTTTCATAAAACCACACAAATGAGACGCACAACAAGCATCCTACGCCTTAATAAGCTCACGGCCTAGCAGGTCATACATATTCCAGCGCATACATTTTACCTTAATACGCACAAACAGTTGCAGGCAATTTTATGCGTACAGACAATGTAGTAGCATCAGACCCCGTCAGCACTTTCTTACCAACAAATGCGCCAAAATGCAGTCGTCATGGCTTAAGTTAACGCTGCAACAATCTCAGCAACCCCCCGAACAACTACACAGAAGTAGCTGGATGATGAAAAATTCCCCGAACTTGCATCTCGACAAGTGCGATTAATGCAAATGCGACTACATTGGAAATACGTGGGCATGGGTGTCCGGGTGTGGATAATGTAATGCGCCTTATGGCAGGTGATGAGATGGCTTACTTACAAAACTTCACACAAAAGAGTGCACAATAATGGCAACAAAAGCCGTAAGCACCAGCAGCCACTGCGCGCTGCGTTGACAACTGAGTTGTGAGGCCATTGAAATTTACTGACACTGACATTGTGCATTTGTGTGGTGCGGAGCACGCAACGCGCAGTGGACGGACGTGCGGTGTAAAGACAACAAGGAAATGATAAAATGCGGAAGTGTGGAAAACGCATTGAATGAGCTCAAAGTAGTTACAGCTACTTTTTGAGTTTTTACTGCACTGCATTTTCACAACAAAAATTTGTATTAACGGAGGATGCGACAAACTGAGACAGTTGTGTAGCGGAGAGGAGGTGGTTCAGGTGGCGCATTAGCTATGATTTATACAGAAATAACGCTAACGATATCATCAGCAAAAAAATGCACTCATTTATTTTCTTCCCTCGCCATTTCGAGCTTATTTCGTATTTTAATGGCAAAAAATTATGGTTTCCCTAATTCATTCGGTATCTACTTCACTATTCAGATTCACTGGCCATGAAAACTACGCGATACTCGAATGCAACAAGAAGGATTGTGGGTGGCAAACGAGAGCTGTGATTAGTTTGAGGGTTTGTGAGTAAGTAAAAATTTGTTATGGTATGCTATTTATGACTAAGTGGTTGGGGGTTAATGTGCATGAAATAAGCTAAGCAAAGTTAGTATCCATACAAAAATGCATTTAAATCAAGTATCATCAACGAGTTTCGAAGTATCTGCGGTTGATACTCTTTTGCTACTTTTTTATAACTTTCATGAAGATGAAATGGTAACTGTTATAACTTTGGTCAGATGTTTGTAAGTATGAGAAGAAGAAGAGATGGACCCATCAATAAGCATACCGAAATGATCGGGATGAAGAGATGAGTCGATTTAGCCATGTCCATCTGTCTGTCTGTCTGTCTGTCTGTTTGAACGCAAACTAGTCCCTCAGTTTTTGAGATATTTGGCTGAAATTTTGTATGCGGCCACCATTTTCTGATATAGAAATCATTTGTCGGAACCAGCAAGATCGGACAGATATTAGATATAGATCCCATACAATCGATTGTTCCGATAAACGGATTTTGGGCTATAACTCCTGTAATTAGATAGGTAGGAACGTGATATTTCGTAACTATTGCTCGTCTAGAATGTGGAATGTCGATGTTAAGAATCAATGAGATTGGATCAATATGGCACATCGCCCTCATATAATCGATAGTTCCGATAATTTCGGTACACCTAGGCAGGAGCTTCTTCGTTCATTCGCACAACGTGGCCTAGCCAGCGAAGCCGCTGGGTTTTAATTCGCTGCCGCTATGTCAACGTCTGCGTAAAGCTTATACAGCTCATCAATATATCTTCTTCGGTACTCGCGGTCGCCAACTTTTAGGGTTCCATAAATCTTTCGAAGAATTGTTCTCTCGAATACTTCCAGATCTGCCTGATCAGATGCTATTAGTGTCCATGCTTCAGTTCCATATAGCACGACGGGTAGGATAAGTGACTTATAGATTGTTGTTTTTGTTCGTCAAGATAGGACTTTACTTCTCAATTGCCTACTCGGCCCAAAGTAGCATTTGTTGGTAAGAGTTATTCTGTGATGAATTTCCGGACTTATATTGTTGTTGGTATTATTGCTGCTTTCCAGGTAAAAAGAGTGCCTTACTTCGTTTTTCCTTCGTTCACCACCAAACCCATTTCCGCTCCTTTTTCTAATTTGGAGTTAGCAGAAGCTACGGCGCGGATTTTGAGGTCAATTATGTCAATGTTGTTGTTGTCGTTGGTGCTAGCAGTACTTCGCCCTGCCTAGAGTACATAATCATTCATCTTCATCAAGCTCTTCTAACGGAGTTCCTAGGAAACGAGCAGTTTCAAAAGTGTTAGGCCAGAGCGAAAGGGGTGTTAAAGAGTAGGTTCAATTGAAAAGTTGAAGAGATATAAAGTATTATGGTGAGACATTTCACACGCAGGGCGTGTGTTTGGAGTGGTGTTGTTTAGTCTCGATAAGTAAGCAAAGGTTAAACATGTTACACTATCCAGACCGAAGTTGAGCCAGAGTTACTCTAGTCTCCCTCGGTAAGGTGCGTTCTTCTTTAGCTATTTCGGATGGATGACTGTTTAGAACGGGGTTCACAGGCCGAGACCTGACAAAGGTATCTACCGATTCAGTCTGGATCAAACGGTAACGTAATGTGATGCCGGCTGTCATCATAGTGCTTGCGGAGGTGTCGTCTTATGTCCCTAGGAGGCGGATCTGCATCGAAAAGAAGACTGTTTGGATGTCCTGGCTAGTGACAGTTCAGAAGGAACTGCCTACCCAGCATATGCGCGTGCTCTTTAACATTGAGCAATTTAGCCTCTCGGTAAAGATGAAACTCAGAAAACAAATGGAAACATCCCGTAGCAGTACTAATTGGGGTATTTTGGCAGACTTGTAGCCTCGTCCAGTGGGTGTCATGTGCATTGGGCGACCAAAATGGATACAGCGTAGTCAAAGACCGGTCGACCAATGGCCTTATATGTAGTCAATGACCATGACCAGCAAATGAGAAAGTGTTATCCAATGTCACCTCATCATTTATATTTTTTAATGTTTTCAGATTGCATTTTTTTAATTACGTAAACCACATGTATATCGTTTTTAAATTCTTAAAGTTCTTTAATTTGGAAGCAAACACAAAAAGAACTTCAAAACTGACCTTACAATACAAAATCTCATAGTAATTATGAGATTCACATTTCCTTCCTTTCAGTCATTTTTATTCATTCAACTTATCACTCTTCTGTCGTCCTTCACAAAAAACCATTTGTACATTTAACGACTAACCCTGTGGCTATACATAACATAACATACATATGTATATACAGCAGGACCTCCTTGACCCTCATTGTAAATTAGAAAGAAATTTACATACAAACAAACACTACTAAGATACATTTCATAGTGAACTACGTTGAAAACTTGTTAAAGCAGAAGTAAAAATAAAAATCAATACAAAAGAAAAACTACGTTTACCCTAGCACTAGCACCCAACATTGTTCAGTTTATGAGTTCAGAGGGTGGAGCAGTCCAGTGCAAGGAAGCAACAAACCCAAAGTATCTGCAATGTGACCAGCAATTCGCGCACAATTAAAATCACATCACAATGCAGGTAATTGCAAATGCCACAACCACTTTTGCAAACAGTTATTTTCTACAAAAGATTGCACGAACACAACCACATACACGCACACAAACGTAGTATGTCTCGTACAACCAGAGAATGGAAATTTACTTAATACTATGCAGCAGCTGTTCTGCATGCAAAGGGAGTTTCCAGGTTACGGTTGCAATGTAAAGTATTTTTACTTCTTTTCTACCATTTTTAATTTGCTTCTTGGAAAATTATTGCAGCGTAAAAGAGGGAGTTTTTATGAGGAAAATTTCATTGATGCACGGTATTGGTAGATGTGTCAATAAAAGCACTGGTGTAGAATATTCAGAAATACTTGAGCACGGAATGCAAACATGAAATGTTACCTATATGAAGCATAATAACTAACTGGTTCACTGCTTTGAAAGTAGAAGCTCAGTCGATTCGCTTAAACTAATAGCACTACGAAGGCAGCACTGACAATCGTTAAGTTTGATTATTTAAGTACAAATAGAGGGGTTTTGTAGTGATTTTGTGCCGAAAGGGGCCTTTTATGGGGTAAGTACATACAAATTAGGTACTGTCAGAGATAGAGATAGCCTCGGTGATGGCACTACGGCACACGGCTTATGAGATCCCGAAGATGGCCAAAAATGCTGCGGCTGCAAGCGGGCGTCCTTTTGGGAACAAGAGATTCCCTAAATATGCACAAGAGTAAATATCATTTCCAAACTAGCAAGTGGTGAACAAGATGTCACATCACCTTGTGGATGGGATGTCACATCATTTGTATTTGTACATCCTGAGCAGAATTTGCTAACAAATCTGGTATACTACAAAGGTGAAGCGCAGAGGCGCAGATAATAAACCACAGATATCGATGTTAACTCACCTTGTCAGAGGGATGTCACATCGCTCTGTGATAGGGATGTCACACAATTTGCCTACAAATCCCTCGAACTAGGTGAAGCGACATCTCTAACTTTTGTAGCATCATTTGCCTACAAATAAATCCTGAGCACCTGAGCACATAATAAATAAGAAAATCACAACATTAAAGGAACAGTATATCACATCACCTTTTGATAGGAATGTCACATCGCCTTGAGATAGGGATGCCACATAATTTGCTGCAAATCCAGCGTTCTAGATCAAGCGACATCAGGCACACATAATAAATAACAGATATCGCATCATTCGATGTCATAACACCTTGTGGGGAGATGCCACATGTTCTAGTGATTTGTAATTTTGTCACATCATTTGCTTAGAAATAAATCTTGCTTACCAGACGGACATAAAAGAAAAATGATTACCTGGTGAGCAGAATGCCACATCACATAGTTAGCAAAATGTCTGTAGCCCTTCTCGATGGAGCACATTTGCCAAGATGAATAAAACATACACGTTCAGACTAGATAATTGCTGTGCTCGTCGTACACAGGGCCATTGCTACCCCACTTTGATCACTGCTAGTTCATTAAATAACCTTCATTTATTACATCAAACGAAATGGAAACAGCTATCACAAACAAAATAGTCCTATGTCTATGTCTTTTCTGGCATCAAGTCTATATACAGAAAACATTGACAGGATATTAGATATGAAGCAAAAGCCACAAAATGACTTCCTAGAAACGTAGTTGTTATTGTCATACGAATCAACTATTAACTCAGCACATACGGATGAAAAGGTGATGCATACACATAAATATCAATATACAAGTTAAATGTAATTTTGTTAAAATCGAATGCCAAGGCATAGACAGTGATAAAGTGGAAAAAGTGGCAATCAATAAATAAAATATAAGATCACGGAAACAACCCATCAATTGGCCAAACCCAAGGAACTCATTTGATGACAGCAAAGGGACATAGGACATTCATCGAGCATACTAGAACCTTAACAACTGGTAGCCAATTTCGTTTTGATGAAAAGTTTATTGGAATTGATAGGGCACACGCTGCTTGTTTGTAATTTGTAATTTAAAAAAATAAATGAATAAATAAAAAAATAAAAAAATTTAAATATTAAAAATAAAAATAAAAAAAAATAAAATAAAATAAAATAAAATAGAATAAAATAAAATAAAATAAAATAAAATAAAATAAAATAAAATCAAATAAAATAAAATAAAATAAAATGAAATAAAAAATAAAACAAAAAAAATAAAATAAAATAAAATAAAATAAAATAAGATAAAATAAAATAAAATAAAAATAAAATAAAATAAAATAAAATAAAATAAAATAAAATAAAATAAAATAAAATAAAATAAAATAAACTAAAATAAAATAAAATAAAATAAAATAAAATAAAATAAAATAAATTAAAATAAAATAAAATAAAATAAAATAAAATAAAATAAAATAAAATAAAATAAAATAAAATAAAATAAAATAAAATAAAATAAAATAAAATAAAATAAAATAAAATAAAATAAAATAAAATAAAATAAAATAAAATAAAATAAAATAAAATAAAATAAAATAAAATAAAATAAAATAAAATAAAATAAAATAAAATGAAATAGAATAAAATAAAATTAAATTAAAAAAAAATTATACTAAATTAAATTAAATTGAATAAAATAAAGTAAAAAAAAAATAAAAAAAAAAGTTTTTTTAAAATAAAATAAAATGAAATAAAAAATTAAATAAAACAAAATAAAATAAAATAAAGATAAAATAAAATAAAATAATATAAAATAATTTAAAATAAAATAAAATAAAATAAAATAAAATGAAATAGAATAAAATAAAATTAAATTAAAAAAATTTTACTAAATTAAATTAAATTGAATAAAATAAAGTAAAAAAAAAAATTAAAAAAAAAAAATAAAACAAAATAAAATAAAATCAAATAAAATAAAATAAAAAATAAAATAAAAAATAAAATAAAACAAAATAAAATAAAAGTATTAAGACAAATTTACTGCGATTGTATGCGCAAAAATTATCTTAAACATTTTGTCATTAAACATAAGTAAATCTGCACACATACCAGCTCGTTAATAATGCTGCCAGTTGAACAATTCAATTAAGCCCAAATAATTAATTATCAAATTTTGACTACATAATTAAGGAAGGACACAGCTTCATAAACGTATACGAGTATTAAGTGCTTGATAAGCATTAATAAATGATTGGTGATACACTCCTTAGTGCTATATTATATTTTACACTCAAACAAATGACCCTGCAGGAAAAATATTGCCTATGAAAACCTAGATACTCATTTGAAATATATAAAATAATGTTTTGTACGAAATAGACTGAATTTAGAAGGTGGTCCGTCACGCCCAATACCGTATATCCGAATATTATAGGATCAGCTAAAGTCTTTTGGCATACTTTTAAGAACTTCAGGTCCCGATCGACCATTGGATAAAATTAGATTTCCATAGCTACTAATAAACATACATACATTGGTGTCTTACTAAAACTAAACTATGCCACGACTATGTGTACTTTTAGGATTACAAACGTACACACATAAATCCTATTCCTCTCTTAATATGCTCCTTCGTTAGCGCATTACCAAAAATCTCTTCATCCAAATATTTTAATATGCGCACAACCACTTTCACTTCCTTTTAATTTTCTTCATTTATACCACGAACATACAACATACTCCGTTCATGCAATTTATGTTCATTAATTTTTCGGTTTAACCCAAAATTCGATTGTTGTAGAGTACTGCTTGTTATCCTTTCACTAGCTCTTGTGTGTCGACAAATGTGTGTTTGTATGTCTGGGAGCACATTTTGCTAGTTTTTCGGTAGACTTGTTTGGTTGGAGCTTTTCCATGTATGCAGAAGCTTTTGCTTTGCACGTATTCACATTAGCGGCTTCGTCGAAGCAAAAACTACAAATTTTGTGGAAAATTTTCTAAATTTGTATTGCTTTTGTTGGAGAGAATTTTGTTGTTTATTTGCCGTTGCAGTGTTTAAAGTGTACGATATATACGAACAGCAAACTTAAGTTAAAGTAGATTAAAATATATGTTTAATTCCCATGACACTAGTAAAATTAACAATCTCGTACTGTTATTCTGATGTTGACCAAATTCTGTTGAATTGACCAAATTTTGGTTATTTGAATTGAATTTTTTGTTGAATTAAATGCAGTCAATTGTTGATTGAATAGTTCAAAATCTGTAAATTTTCAATTAACAAAATTTTATAAAACTGACCAAACTTTTGTTGATCAAACTAAATTTTGTGTTAAAACAACAACTTCCCCTAGTTAGTTCAACAGCGAGTTCGACTATGCTTTGGCGAGTATACTCCATAGATGACTAAGAGTCCAATATCGTCATCTTTTTTTCTGTTTTCCAAAAACAACGATCCCAACTATATACATATATACATATGTGTTGTTCTACTTTTCAGCAACAGTTAAAATATATTTATTATTTATTAAACAAAAACAATGTTCCTGTCGTCCGTGTGTTTGCTGACAGTTGGATAATATTTAATCTACTACGAAACAGATGCAAATTTAACAAACTGTTCACATTATTATTATCAAATTCTAAATCGTAAATATTAATATGTAGACATATGTTAGTAAACATACTTTCACTATGTGAGTGGACAATCTATGAACTAAAAAATATAGCAAAAAGCAAAACAGCAAACAAACTTTTAATCAGCACCTGGCATTTCAGCACAGTTTTTTATCACAATTTCCGCATCATTATGACCCAGAAATATCTAGGAGCAAATATCAAAATGTCAGTTTTTCTAAAACAAAGAAATTAAAAAAATAAGTACTGAAATTATTCGTAACTAGAAACTAGATACATATGCACATACAAAACATATGTGATACAAAACATAACAAACAAGTTATGAAATGAGGCGCTCAGCGCCAAAACGGCCTAACCCTCATTGTAGAAAAGAACTACCTCACTGTACTAATCTAACCGTAACTTTTGAAATAAATACTAAAAAATCTCCCTATTGTATAGTATAACACTAAGCCAGGAATGACTCTTCCTTGAGACATAAATGTATCTTCCTTGGGTAATGAATTACTCTTCCATGACTCATAAATGTATCTTGCTTTAGTAATGAATGACGCTTGCATGAGTAACAAATGACTCTTCATTGAGTAATGAGTGACTCTTCCATGAGTAATAAATGATTTTTCCATGAGTGATAAATGGCTATTCCATGACTTATAAATGACTCTTCCATGACTCATAAATGACTCAAATGATTCTTCAGTGAGTCATAAATGAATTCCATGACCAATAAATGACTCTTCCATAAGTCATAAATGACTCTTACATGAGTCTGTTCCTTGAGACATGAAGGACTCTTCCATATGGCTCTTAAACGGGCCAAATAGGTTAAGTTAACTATGATTATGACTCAAAATTTGAATTACGAACAAAAATTAACAAAAAATTATTTTTAATTATATGGTCTCCATGATATCGTCGCCCGCTTGCCAAACGCATGAATGTGCCAAAACTAAAATTTTGTCAAATCGTATTTGAAAGTTTATTGCTCTCGCAAAATTTGACATTTTAGTTTTTGACATAAATATGTTTTTGCAAGTTATATTCTCATTGCAAGTTATATTCCCGTTGCGCTAGAAGCATGAATCTGTAGCACATTCACGTTTTTGGCAAAACGAAAATGTTTAAAAATTGAATTTCTAAATTTTTTCAAATTTTCGCTGTGCCAGAAACACGAATTTATAGCAAAATTGTTACTTACACGCCATGGTGTCTGTTGTTGAGTGCAACACATTCTTGCTTCTGGCACAACGAAAATTTGAAAAAAATTGCAAATTAAATTTTTAGAAATTTTTGTTGTGCCAGAAACATGAATTTGTAGCACATTCGTTTTTCTGGCACAATTTTCAGAGATTGAACCACACATTCATGAAAATGGCTTTGCAAATTTCCGGGGGTTCCTTGTACTTAGGAAACCCACGTTTTTCGTAAATCGTAGAGAAACTAGATTTTAATCACGTGAGCCTATTAACTCAAATCTGGAAAATTTACATATTCATGCCTCTGGCAAGCGAGCGACGATATAATTTGTTTATATGTATGTATTTGCTCGAGTATTTCAGTGGTGCAGCATGTGGTGTCTGGTTTCGGCCGTGTACTTTAAAGGGAATATAAATTGGCCGACAACGATGTAGTGGACTTTAAAATTAAAGGCTAGTTAAGAAAATGGCCCTTAGACTTTTAATGTAACTAATTTCCAAAGTAATAAATTTTAGTATTACACTGATGTCAGAAAAAGTATACCTCTCCCTAAACATCATACAAGCTAGAATATAAAACCGTACTTGCAACAGCAA
>CAXKVI010000004.1:120519024-120526524 GCA_964058755.1 Campiglossa producta
CAAGATAACTTTGATGGTTTGCGAGAGAAAGTAAAAGGCCCGATTTTTAGGCTACTATCGGGCTTTCTTCCAAAAAAGTTAGAAAAATAGTTTATACTATTTTGATCTGGAATTCATTCAAAATCGTTTGGTATGTACAAGCATACATATATATCATATCATATCAGCATGGCATATAATAAGTTCAACATCCTTACTTACTTCGCTCTCAAGCTCTCTCTTTAATTCTGTCTACAAATTTCCAAATGTTTCTTACCTGCAAATAAAAAATTAATAATAAAAATTTTAATTATGTTTTTAAATAATTTAAAACGTTTTGACTAATATAGGTAAATATTTACATTAGATTGGGTAGGAAAAATCACTTATATAATTAAAAAAAAAAATTAAAAAAAAAAAAAACCAATGTCGGCGATATACCAAGAGGTTATCATAACCTCTAACGAGATTTTTAGCCGAGCTTCTCTTTCCAACTTGTGGTCTGTTGCTTTTGAGTTTTCCTACAAGTTGGCGGGACCTACAGTTCTTTGCCGACTCCGAACGGCACTTGCAAAGCAAATGAATTTTTTGCTGAGAAGCTTCTCATGGCAGAAATACACCCGGAGAGTTAGCCAAACTACTGCCGAGGAGCGACCCCGTTTAGAAATATTTTTTTTCCAAATAATTTTTGATGTTACTTTTGCCGGGCATCGAACCGCCACGACTTGGTGTAGAAGGCCGAACACTTAACCGCTACACCACCGCCGGCCGCCGCCTTAAATTAATTTGTATACATAAATCTGTTATATTTGCCTAAAAGGCCCTCAGATATACATTTATTATTTAAAGCAAATACGCATTTATTTATATATACTCAGCTTACAGCTTTTTCATTAATATTCACACAATAGCTTGCTTGAGTTCTATTATTTTATACACAAATGAACAAAAGAATTTAATATACTACCATATTTTAGATATTTCCAAAAACTACAGCTGCCTAACCAAAATTTTAGTATTGTCTTTTTTTTATTATGAGCTTTTAATATACATTTATAGTACACATATTTCTTTTTGCATACCCTGTAGAAAATTTTTGCGAATCGTTTTTGCAGACTCACCCCAATATAATCTTCATCGGGGTTAGTTTTAAAGTGCTTCAGAATATAAATTTTGTTTACTTCATTAAAGGAAAAGCTTAAAGCTCTCAAGCTTCACAACATAATCGCACTGGTACATTGTTGCTTTATAGGAGATTGAAGTCCTTTCTTGGCGATATCTAGAAGTCACCTTCCGTACCCGTTCTGGGTTATTTTGCAGAAACCTTGACACTGGAAATATTTGAGAAAAGGGTGCTTCGGAATATTGTTGGACCTCTGTGAAGATTTACAATGAAGGAGCTTTTGAATAACCCGTATTAAATGGCTTGTGATAAAAGTTTGTCGACAGGTTTTGGAATTTGAAATATATTCATATATGTATATTCTGAACAAACTCAAGACAAATCGAATGTTTTTGCAGGTACGATGTACCATAAACGCATATTCAATGAAGTATTATCTTACAAATATACATTATATACAATGTATGTCGCTCGAGCTCTTTCTGTTGAGTTCGTTTGTACGCTGCTAAGCTTCTGTTGTTTAACATTTACATTCACTACCTTCTTTCACTCACATTCAATCATCTAAACAACATTTAATTTATTATTTCATATTTTGCTCTTCGTTGCAGCATAAGCCAAAACTGAAAACGTTTGCCATGTGGTGCCTGACTGGTGGATGTATATTTTATACGTTAACGTTAGTTGTCTTTTGACCTTACATCAGCAGGCAATATTAGTATGGTAATAGTAAATATACCGGCTTATCTAGAAATATGTATGATTTCGGTATTTGCATATATACAATTTACAATTTGGAAAATTTAATTCTACTTTACAAAATACAAAGAGTGGCCAGCGATTGCTATTAATTATCCCAAGTAGTGCCTAAAGCGCTTAATTGGGATAAGTCATTTCAGTAGTCTTTTTTAATGGGTACATGGAGGACCTCTCCAGGCAATAAGGGGTAAAATTAGTTAGGTTCTTGAACATTTTAAAACAAAAAGGAAGATTTCAAGCATATAAAGAAATCATGCGTGCTCCTTTGAGACTCATCCTGGAACCATGTTAGGCAAATTTATAAAATTTGTGTGGAAAACCGCAGAATTTTTCTTTGTTTACTTTAAGTAGTAAATTTTTTTTTAGTTTTTTTTTTATTTTTTTTTATTTTTTTTTTTAATTTTTTTTTTTATTTTTTTATAAGTTATTATGTTTTTGTATTTTTTTAGTTTGATTTTTTTTTTTTTGTTTTTTTTTTTAGTTTTTTTTTAGTTTGATTTTTTTTTAGTTTTTTTTTAGTTTTTTTTTAGTTTGATTTTTTTTTTGTTTCTTTTCGTTTGATTTTTTTTTTCATTTTATTTTGTTTTTTTTCTATTTTATTTTATTTTACACATATTACTTAATTTTTTTTTAATTTTTTTTTTTTGTTTTATTTGTTTTAATTTTTTTTTATTTTATTATGTTTGGTTGTTTATTTTCTTCTTTTTTTCTTATTTTTATTTTTTTTTATTTTTTTTCGTTTCTTTATTTCTGTTTTTTTTGGTTTGATTTACTTTTTTTATTTTTTTTTCTTCCTATTTTATTTTATTTTTTTTTTTTGTTATATAACTTTGTTTTATTTTCTTTTCTTTTTTTTCTTATTTTATTTTGTTTGTTTTTTTTTTTTTATTTAATTTTTTATTTTTTTTTTGTTTTTTATTTTTGTTGTGTTTTATATTATTTTATATTATTTTTATACCCAGCTGTACTTGTACACAGGGTATTATAACTTTGTTAGGATAACGGTTGGTTGTACAGGTATAAAGGAATCGAGATAGATATAGACTTCCATATATCAATATGATCAGGATCGAAAAAAATTTGATTGAGCCATGTCCGTCCGTCTGTCCGTTAACACGATAACTTGAGCAAATAATGAGATATCTTCACCAAATTTGGCATGCGTACTTATTTGGGTTCATAATAGATTGCTATTGAAAATGGGTAAAATCGGACCATAACCACGCCCCTTTTTCGATATCGAAAATTTCGAAAAACGTATAAAATGGGTTAATTCAATATTAGAAGCAGCTACAATGATAAAATTTGCAATATGTATTGATTTAGATGTTCTAAGGCCGATTTTATAAAAATTTTTGAAAAGGGGGCGTGGTACCGCCCACGTATATTTGAAGAAATTTTAAAATTTTGACTCTTAATAACTTCAGAACAGTTTATGCTAGTATAACGAAATTTCGTAGAGGACATACTATTGTTGTGGTAAATTCAGCTATAGAAAATAAACGAAATCGCTTCGCGACCACGCCTACTTTTTCATAAAAGTTATATTGAAAGGAGGTGGAAATATTGAAATCCTCCATATCTAATTAACTGATTTCGCTATAATAATATAATTTGGTACATACATCAACTTTCATATTCTTTACATAATTTTTTCAAAATTTTGGAAAGTGGGCGTGGCACCGCCCACTTATGAGTCAAGCAATTTTTAAATTCGACTGCTAACAACTTCAGAACGGTGTGAGATAGATTTACGAAAGTAGGTACCAGGCATGTTATGTTTATGTAGAGTACTACCACAGAAAATAAGAAAAATCGGTGAACGATCACGCCCACTTTATGTGCACAGCTGGGTATGTAATGTTCGGTTTCACCCGAACTTAGGCTTCCTTACTTGTTATTTTTAATTTTTTTTTTTACAAAAGAATTTTTCTAAACGGTGTCGCCCCTCGGCAGTAGTTTGGCAAACTCTCCGGGTGTATTTTTGCCATGAGAAGCTTCACAGCAAAAAATTCATTTGCTTTGCAAGTGCCGTTCGGAGTCGGCAAAAAACTGTAGGTCCCGCCAACTTGTAGGAAAACTAAAAAGCAACACACCACAAGTTGGAAAGAGAAGCTCGGCTAAAAATTAATTTATTATTAATTTATTAGTTTTTTTGTTTTTTTTTTTTATCTTATTTTATCATATTCCACTTTATTTCTGAAACCATCGGCGCATGAAAGTATGCAAAATTTTTCGTTCTCACATGTACAGGTAGAAGCAATTAAACATGGTTAAAAAGTGAACCTTTCCGAAAAAAAAAAATCATAGCACTTGCCCATATTGAAAACATCAGTTTCTTGTATAAAAAGGAAACAATCCGCCGACTTAGTAGCATTTGGGATTCATAGCAGTTTTAAAGTAGTACCCAAAAGTGAAGTCAAGCACTTGTAGACTTGACTTCTGGGTAGCAACCACAATTCCTTCCACATCCACACATATACATACATATGTACATATACACACCAATGTATGCCTGCCAGCGGCTTTTGAAAGGCGCATTCGCACATGTTTTGTGGAATTTAGCAAACAATTTTGCTAGTTTTGTTAACAGTTTCAAGTATTTTTTTCGTGCTAAAAATGTGCAAAAAATAAATGCAAAAAAAAAAATTGGTCCAAAATTGGCCGTTGTTTATACTAGCGATTAAGTCAATATTTGTATTAAATATGAGTGCAAATGCGAGGAGCGCGAGGGGCCAATATACACATGCTATTGGAATAAAAACAAGGAAAATATTTCTAAACTAAATTTAAATGAAAATTAAAGAGAAAAAAATGCAATTAAAAATAATATTTAATTAAATAAAGGAGCAAAAATCAAAAAGAAAAAGTTGCGAGCATTATTATTATGAAAATTATATACCTTAATTATTTTTAGATTTTTTTTAATATAAAAAAAGTATTTTTCACCATTTTTAAATTTTTATCTCCATTATTTGGTGAAAAAATCACTGCTCATATAAATATTTATTCACTGAACATTATCTGGTCTCAAATCCGAATTATTAGGGGCCAAAGTATGCATTTTTGTGTAGGTTATTGTGTGTTCAGAATGTACGGAATTATTTTTGTGAAAATTTATTTTTGCACAATTACATAGCAGCGAACAAATAATTGACGCATCAAAGCGTATAAGCTTGAAAAAATTATGTGAAATAAATCGCAAAATATCAAAATAATATCAAGTCGATTAATAAGTTCACAGGAATTTTGCATGTTTGGTATTTTTAGAATAAACAAATCCAAATAGAGATAATAAAAACTCACAATATATGGTTAAGCTGTTAGTGTTATGAAATCATACTCATATGGAGCCTGGTGCTAAGTGGGTAGTAGAAAGCTCAATATTTTACTCAAAAAAATTAAAATAAAACACATAATCCGCTACCCACTCGAATTGGGGAAATTCAGTTTAAGTGAGTCATTTAAAGCTTTGCCAAGCACAGTTATTTGAGACGACCAACATTTTGCAGTCAATGACACTTACAGCAATAATTGCAAACAGTTATCATAGAAAAACTGCAGAATAAAAATTAATATATATGTATGCAGCAGCTGAATTTCGGTCCAAATTGTGCAACTGGGTGCAACATTTTACTTAACAATTTTCCGCTCTTTTTCCGCCACAAGGAGAATAGGTCGGAGACTGACACATGAGCTAACAGGCGAGCTAACAGACAAACAAATAGGACAACAAGGAGGTATAAAAATTTAAATTAAAAGTGACAAACACAAATAAACGAGAGAAAAGGGGGAAAAAAATAGTTATAAAAAAAAAATTTAAATAAAAAAATTGCAAGTGAATGCAAGCCGACAGCAGTGCATGCAGATAAAGGAATAGAGGGCACAAACCTAGAAGTGAAATAAACAGAAGCAAAATAAATCAAAATATAAAGAAGGTGCATACTGTCAAAGGAGAGACAGAATAAAACTACAAAAATATATTTAAAGACAAAAAATAAAAAATAAAAAATAAAAAAAAAATTAATTTCCTTTAAAATGTGGAACAGCCAGACATGATGATCATGATGATGTTGTACAACCCCCTGAACAAAAGCTTGATGCTGTGAACGACGACCCAACGCCAAAACATTGAGAAGAAATTGCGAAAAAAAACTGTTACTGTTGGCCGAAAGTCAACAAATAATAGAGCATTTTATAGCAGGGTGGCAAACCGGTTTTGTACCGGCCACTTTTTTTTATCAAAGATTACTAATATTTATTCCCCTCAAATATCAAGTAATTTCAAATCATTTAAACAGATATGAACTAGCAACTCAGAAACCAGTACCAATTTCGAGCAATTGAACCGAATCTCTTGTACTTTTCAAGTGGTTCACTACCGCACAACCAACAGAACTATAATAAAACGAGCAACAAAGAATCACAAAAGTAAATACTTGCTTGCAATAAAACAGTGTAAAAGCTATTGCAGCTGGATTTCAATATTTGCCACACTAGCCTATATTTACAACCATTGTATGCTGGAATATTGTGCATCATGTCTCGTTAGTACCATCTGGCTGATGTCGGATTTTATACCGACATTTTTTGTTTGCAAGTTTTTGCTTATTTTTTGTAGGCAGTATTCTTTTATACACATTAAAGAGAGAATTAAATTTTTGTTGTAGCTTTAAAAATTTGACTAAGACCTGTCTAGAAGTTCGCAAGAATATAAAAAATAATAATAATACTTAAAGGAATGTTACCTTATTCAATTCGTTCACTTTATTTTTATTTTATTTTATTTTTATTTTATTTTATTTTTATTTTATTTTTATTTTATTTTTATTTTATTTTTATTTTATTTTATTTTATTTTTATTTTATTTTTATTTTATTTTTATTTTATTTTTATTTTATTTTTATTTTATTTTTATTTTATTTTTATTTTATTTTTATTTTATTTCCATTTTATTTTTATATTTATTTTATTTTTATTTTTATTTTATTTTTATTTTATTTTTATTTTATTTTAATTTTATTTTATTTTATTTTTATTTTATTTTATTTTATTTTATTTTATTTTATTTTATTTTATTTTATTTTATTTTATTTTTATTTTATTTTTATTTTTATTTTATTTTTATTTTATTTTATTTTATTTTTATTTTATTTTTATTTTATTTTATTTTATTTTATTTTATTTTTATTTTATTTTAATTTTATTTTTATTTTATTTTTATTTTATTTTTATTTTATTTTTATTTTATTTTTATTTTATTTTTATTTTATTTTTATTTTATTTTTATTTTATTTTTATTTTATTTTTATTTTATTTTTATTTTTATTTTATTTTTATTTTATTTTTATTTTATTTTTATTTTATTTTTATTTTATTTTTATTTTATTTTTATTTTATTTTTATTTTATTTTTATTTTATTTTTATTTTATTTTTATTTTATTTTTATTTTATTTTTATTCTATTTTTATTTTATTTTTATTTTATTTTTATTTTATTTTTATTTTATTTTTATTTTATTTTTATTTTATTTTTATTTTATTTTTATTTTATTTTTATTTTATTTTTATTTTAATTTTTTTTATTTTATTTTTATTTTAATTTTTTTGATTTTATTTTTATTTTATTTTTATTTTAT
>CAXKVI010000004.1:120531524-120721524 GCA_964058755.1 Campiglossa producta
TTTTATTCATTTCACTTTTTTGTTTTTTATTTTTTCATTTTTTAAATTTTTTATTTTACTTTTTTCACTTTTTTCCATTTTCTTCATTTGCTTACCTTTTTATTTTTATTCAATTAATTTAATTTAATCTCATTCTATTTTTTCTTTTTTATTTTATTTTATATTTTTTCTTAATTTTTTTTTTTATTTTATTTTATTTTATTTTATACATTATTATTTTTTTTTGCATTTAAACAACTGTGTATATAATTTTCACTTTCAGCATACCGCAGCCCCCTTAACCTTTTATTACTCTTTACTTTTGGTGCAATTCGCTGATTCTATTTATTTACATAGTTTAAGTATTTACATAACGCGTTGAAATGCCTAAAGTTATTCAACAGCCTGCGTACATGGCATGCAATTTATAGCTTCTCAAAAAATTTGTTTCTTTTTTTTTACTTTCTTACAAAAATTTCGCTGCCTTCAGTGGGAAAAACTAATTTTTCTTTAAAGTTGCTTTGGCAGTTTGCGCCAAACGCCTTCAAGAAGACAACATAAAATCTTCAAATGTGTAACGCGATAGGTGTGCGTGGGGGTGTGCGGGTGTGTAAATGTAAAAGTACAAGCAAAAGTACAACAAGTACAAGTTGTAAGGACGCGCCAAATGTAGCTTTGTTTTAATAAAAAGGAAGTGAAAAGAAAGTAATTTTTTCTTATGCTACAATATTTTGCTACACTTTGCTGTTCCCAGTTCCTCTAACACTTTTCAAAGTTCAAGTAAGAACACACAACCATGCATACATACATACATATATAATTGTGTATAAAGGCGCTTAGGCATTCATGTAGTTCTTGTATTTGCTATGTTTTTCTAAATGTGCTATTTCTTAGTACTCGGCGCATATTACACAATTCTGTCAAGCAGCAAAAATTTTCTAATTCCAGTAACAGCAATTACGTTAAACCTTGAGGCGAAGATGTTTAATAGTAACAATTTTTACTTATTTAGAAAGGGCTGAAGATAATTGAGCAAAATGGCAAGCAAAAATCAGAAATGAAGAAAAAAGGAAAGCAAATGATAATGAAAACTTGAAAATACTTGCTTAAAGGCTACTAACAGAATGAATAATATTTGGATTATTTTAATTAAAAAAATATGTTCATTCATTTATTTTTTCCTCAGAGGTATGAGAGTACTGGCAATATAGATTAAGCTAATAAAACTTCGAGAAAACTGATTTAATTTCATTACAAGTTTACATTTTTTTATGATAAGGTGAAAGGTAGAGATCAGATGTAGAAATGCTAATTATTCGATGAAGGATAGAGAAAAGCCAAGCATCTTTCTATTGCCGCTAAACTCAAGGCTATTTTGTTTTGTTTCGTTTTATTTTATTTCATTATTTTTGTTTTTGATTTTTTTACTAATTTTTTTTCGTTTTAATTTTATTATTATTTTTTTTATTTGAATTTGTTTGTCAGTTTTTTTATTATTTTACTTTATTTTTTTATTTTATTTTTTTTATTTTTTTATTTTATTTTTTTTATTTTTTTTTTATTTTATTTTTTTTATTTTATTTTTTTTATTTTTTTTTTATTTTTTTTTTTAATTTTATTTATTCTTATTTTATTTTTTTTTTATTTTTTTATCTTTGTTTTTTTTTATATTTTTTTTCTTTGTTTTTTTTATATTTTTTTATCTTTGTTTTTTTTTTATTTTTATATCTTCGTTTATTTTTTATTTTTTTTATCTTTGTTTTTTTTTTATTTTTTTTATCTTTGTTTTTTTATTTTTTTTATCTTTGTTTTTTTATATTTTTTGTTTTTTTTCTTTTTTTATCTTTGTTTTTTTTTTATTTTTTATCTTTGTTTTTTTTTTATTTTTTATCCATTAAGGCTTCAAAAATTATATAATTTTAATATTTCACTCATATGCATTTGAAAGACTGTGCAACAAATCTCCATCTTCGAATTTTTAAAAGGATAACAGGATTCTTTGCAAGGATATTAAAAAAAAACATATTCACCAGAAAAGGACATTTGAATTTCAAAACTGTTTGAGTAAATTGCGTTACAATATGTTTTCTAGCAAAAACAATTGAGTACACCATGAAACGTTGCAATTATAGTGCATTTTTTATAGGTCCCACACGGCGTATGAGTAATATTTACAAGTATGAATACAGTTAAATTGTATTAATTTTGTTGGACGATATCTCCGAAACGCATTGAGATATCGAAATAAAACTTACAATTTTTGAAAACACATGGAGTCTTGAAAAAGTTGAAGGATAATAATTTTAAAGGACATTACTGCCATATCCTTGAAGGATAATTAAAAAAAGTTATGTTTAGGCTATATTTCAATTATCCTTTAAATTAGTAACCACATATCCAAATTTTGTTGAAATGAAATTTTTCGGGAGGCGCCAAAATCTTTGATCCTTTAAAGGATATGCTGAGCATCTGGTAGAGAAAAAAAATACCGATTTGCTAATGGATTGTAGTACGATTTTACTGATAACTTCAACTGCCGTGGTCCGATTTGCATAAAACTTTGTCAGGATAATTTTTAATGCATAGTGGTCAAAATGAGGGCGTATGCGTTTAAATAAAAACACTCTGAAATTTTAGGACAGTCTAAAATGTCCATTGCAGTCTAATTTGCCTAAATCAGTTGGTGTTGGCGCTTCAATATTTCCGCAAAATCTTAACATCATCCCATATCAAACCTATCAATTCTGCTACAAGTAGCACAGCTACATATCACGTGCCATTCACAACTGAGATAAAATGAGATTTGAAAAAAAAAAAAAACAATCCTAGCAACAGTAGCGACAAGGGACTAAAATCATGTGCAGAGCAAAGGCATACAACATACCGCATGTTGCACATATTTTGCATGCAACATTTGGCATTACAACATAGCAAGAAGTAGAAAAAGACACAAAACGAAAATTCAAAACAAGCCGCACGAGCTGAAGCTGCTTAGAAGTAAAATGAATAGACACCAAGTAAATTGATGGGATGTGTGCCGTAAACGAGACAAACAAGAAGTATAGTTATAATCGTGCAAAGTGTGAAGGCTGAAATGAAAGGCTGAAAATCACATATGAAGTAAAAACAAACAAGCGTGCAACATATTTGCAAACTTTGTGAACTTATATGCGAAATGGATGTCGACTGAATGACGCCTGCTTGAGTACTTACTGCCTGTTGGACTGCTTGGATATTGGGCTGCCTTCCTTCTTGTGTGTTATGTGCTTTTTTTTTGGGCTCCAATGAATGGCAATCTTTGTACTCGTAGGCCTATAAGATTTTTGTCTGTTGTATTTGGTTGACTGCACTGCCGTTGTTCCATCGATTGGGGTTTCATGCATTGCTATTTATATGCATACGCTCATTACACTGTGCAACACGTTCCAATGAAAATGCCGGAAATGCAAGGATTCACATCCGGTCAAGTGTTTTCTCTCAAGCAGAAGATGATGATAAAGAATTTCGTATTTAGCAGAAGCATTGATTTACTTTGACTTAGAAGAATGGTAGCATATTAGACTTATTTCTAATATCTATGATTTGAGCTTATAGAGTTGGTATTTGCGTAATTGCTGGTTTATTATTTTATTTTTTTCGTTTTTATTTTTTTTTTGTTTTTATTTTTTTTTTTGTTTTTTTTTTCGTTTTATTTTTTTTTTTTCGTTTTATTTATTTTTTTTTCTTTTTTATATTTACTATGTATTTTTAATTTTTTTTATTTTTTTTTAATTTAATTTTTTCCTTTTTTTCTTTTTTATTTTTTTCTTTTTATTTTTTTTTCTTTTTTACTTTTTTTTCATTTTTTTTTTCATTTCTTATTTTTTTATTATTTTAATGCCGGCAAGGATTCATATCCTGTCAAGCATTTTCTTTCAAGCAGAAGATGATGATAAGAAATTTAGCAGAAGCATAGATTTACTCTGACTTAGAAGAGCGGTAACATTTCAGCTTATAGATGAAGTGCTGGTTAAGAGTACAAAATATAATTCTATCAAAATGGAAGTTGCACTATTCTAAAACCTTTTTCTTTTTAATTTTTTTTTTTTTTTTAATTTTGTTTTAATTTCTTTTCTGGTTTTAATTTTAGTTTAATTTGGTTTTTTTTTATTTTTTTCTTGTTTTTTTTTATTTTAGTTATTTTTTTCTTGTTTTTTTTTTATTTTAGTTATTTTTTTCTTGTTTTTTTTTTATTTTAGTTATTTTTTTCTTTTGTTTCATGCGTTTCAGGTTATTTTTTTCAATTTTTTTAATGCTTTTAGTTTTCTATTTCAGTTCTTTTTGTTTTATTTTATTTTTGTTTATGTTTTTTATTTTACTTTTTTTATTTTAAATTTTCCTTTTTTTCTTTTATTTCATTTTTTCCCTTTTTTTATTCTTTTTTAATTATTTTTTATTTCTTTATTTTTTTTTTTTTGTTATTTAATTTTTTTTAATTTTTTTCTATTTTATTTTTTTTTCATTTTTTTTTATTTTATTTTTTTTTTTTCATTTTTTCTGTTCTATAATATTATATTCTATTCTACGTAATTCTAGATCTCCAGCAGTTTTTTTTTTAATAACGCTACCTCTTGAAAATTAGGTCTCGACGATAATCTATTCTAGATCTCCAGCAGATATCTTTACGATAAATCTTTCTCTGAAAAATTACTTCTTGACAACAATCGTGGTTTCCGACAATCACAACGTGTTATACAGTGTCTCTTATATGTACATGTGGACCCATGGTAATTTTGCCTGCCGACTTCGACATACATGTGACTCCATCCCTTCATTATACACACGCCAAAGTAATGTTTCTTCTCTGGACTTAGCGAAACTCAATTTTGTCATGCAATATTCATGTCATATGCAAGTGTTGCTTCTTGTCGAAAATACTCCTATGCTTATTTTGTTGTTTTTATTATTCTTGTTGTTGTTATTCTTTATTATACCCTACTCTGACATCACAGTTTCACAGTATTTTCACGGCAAATGGCAACATATGCATACGGCAAATGAATTGGCAGACAAATAAAACAGCAATGGCAAAATACATTATTTGAGGAAACACGAAATTGAGGATGAGAGGGGAATAAAAGAGCATCTGACTGTCACGCGTCACTTTGAACTTTTGGAGGGGGGAAACCAAAAGACAATATTAAGAATAACAAAAAGTCAGCTCATTTCAATACAAGCTGTCTCACAGGAAATGCACACAGAAGATTGTCATTGTGGCGTGAGTCAATCAAATGCGATTTCTGTTGTTTTCTTTTTTTTTTACCATCGTCTTCGCCATCAACTTCGGTTGCACCTCATTTTTTATTTCATTTGTGAGTCTTACTTAATTTATAATAGCCGCATGCGGTAGATTGCGTCAATCAATTGACAGAAAATTCAATTCAACCGATCGCACTACTGCAGGCTCAGTTCAGGGTAAAGAAAATACACAAGATAATGGTTTACTCATTTGATCCAGTTTCAAGAGATGTTCTACACAGGACTTGAGATAAGTTTTATCATAGAATTTTTTAGCTTACGATAGCCTCTTAAGCTTCAGATATCCCGCAAGTATGAAAAAAATTCTTAGATAAACAGTTAGTTCCAAAATACTTCAATATACCCTCGAGGGACCGGCGCACCCAATATGTTACCGTATGTTCTTGCAATAGTAGCTTATTTTTGTTCTCATTTGCTTCGTTCAAAATTGTTTCCTTCTTTTTTGTCTTTCTTAATCTTTAATTTCATATTTTTTCCTTTCCTATCGTTCAATTTTAGCATGTCCCTTTTTACTTTATTTCCCATAACTTTTTCTTTTCAATTCATTTATTTTTCAAAAATCTTGTTCGTCCACCATCGTTCTACACATGTTTGCTCATTTTCCCGTGCTTTTTTTCTTCTTTTGGGGAGACTGGTTCTTTTGCAAGCTGTGTCGATGCCACGCGCTATAAAATTTCAAAGTAACAGCAATCAAATGTACTCGACTTCCTTCCAATAATGTAGATATTTTTTATCCATATTTTTGAATTGGATTCTTATATGTAACTGTAGCCAATACAGTTGCCCTCATTGTATACGCTGAAAGTAAACAGGAAATGAGTCTATGTTCAGCTATTCAAAGAGCCGACCTTACTTGGAGAGCGAGCAAAGAAAGAAATTAAAAGAAGAAAATAGTAGGTATGCCAGGGTCGGATCGACGGGGCTGGTTTTTAGGTTCAAAAAAATTCTTCAAAAAATATAATAAAAACTACGCAAAAAATAAGTAAAAATTTCGGAATTGCATTCAATTTATATCATACCGGAACTTTTTCGAGATGATTTTCGGACCCTATCTTGACTTTTTCCAAACAATTTCGAGGTTGTTTTTGGGACCATTTCGGGATTTTTCGGTCGTCATCTCAGGATCATTTTTGGGATCACTTCCGGATGGTTCTCATGACCACTTCGCGGTAGTATCTCAAAATTTAAGATTTTTGAATTAGCTCCCTTTAAATCTAGGTGTGCGATAAATAAAATAGTAGGGAGTTTTTGTGCGGTGAATTGGCTCAGGGACTACTAGATGGATTTTTGCCAAATTGTGACAGTTTACGAGTATTCTTTGAAAAGTCCCCTCGACATGTCTTCGCTCGCTTGTCAGAGGTATGAATGTGCAAATTTTCCAATTTTGAGTTAATAGGTTCACGTGATTAACCTCTCGTTTCTCTACGATTCACGAAAATTCTAAGTAGTTACAAGGAACCCCCGGAAATTTGCAATGAGATTTTCATGAATGTGTAGGTGGTTCAATCTCTGAAAATTGTGCCAGAAAATTTGTGTGGATTTCCAAAATTTTTAAAATTATCGTTGAGCCAGAAACAAGGATGTGTTGCACTCGACAACAGACACCATGGCGTATACGTAACAATTTTGCTGCACATTCGTGTTTCTGGTATAAAGAAAACTTTAAAAAATTTAGAAACTCATTTTTCTTACATTTTCAGGAATATTAACATAAAAACTACATATATCAGGGGAAAGAGTATAATGAGAATATAATTTGCAAAAACACATTTATGTCAAAAACTAAAATGTAAAATTTTGCAAGGGCAATAAACTTTCAAATACGAATTCCAAAAATTTTAATTTTGGCACATTCATGCTTCTGGCAATCGAGCAACGATGTGGTATATTTTGCCATTAGATGGCGCTAAAGTCGTAAATATTTTAAAACTCTCTCATGAACCGGATTTTTTCGTTTTTGTCACATATGTTTGAAACGTAATCAAAAACCCTGTAACAAAAAATAAACCCGCTAGGTGGCGCTGATGTCAAGATGTACAAAGTCGCGAGTATCTGCTGGTGGTAATAAAACTTTCTTAGCACCACAAAGTCTTCGTTGGCTGCAAAATCCATGGAGTTTTTTTAATATTGAATTCAAAAGAACTTAAAAAATTACCTCAGACTGGCTTAACAAAGAAAATTAAAAGTAAAAAGATCGTCAAATAATCAATTAAAAACAAAACATTCAAGGAACTATACTCTTAAAACAACTATTTTCTCGCAGAGTGTACTGGCGTCACATGCAACAAGGTCTGGTTCATTAATTTTTCGATATTATTAATTGAAACAATCAATCTTCGTTCATTTGATCGAAGATATGTATGCTTAAGTTGCCACGCTGAAAATATATATGTATGTAAAAAGAATAAAGCAAACATGGTATCTTGAAGGAGAAATAAAATCAATTTCTGTCTGTAACATTGAAGAATCAATAAATCAGTTTCCTCAAAACAAATCCTTTCTCGCAGTGTATTGGCGTCACATGCAACAATGTCTGGTTATTGTATTCAGTTCTTTTAGATTTTTTTTTTTTTTTTTTTTTTTTTTTGAATTGTATATTTTACAGTTTTATTTATGTATAATAAACAATTTTAATATGCGCTAGCTTACAGTCGTTTTGCATTTTACGTCAATGGCAACAACTATGCTCGTTTATTAATTTTAGAATACATACACAGTATATAGTACGCGGACTTGTAGAATAGCAGCACTATACAAGACAGCCAGAAAAATCATGGAGGCAGTAAAGTAGCCCAGCAGAAAATTAGAGTTGCGGGTGTGAGTGAATAGAGGCTGCAGTGGAACACCAAACTTGTAAGATACACATAACGACGGATGAGATCACCCTAATGTATGTGCATTACCAAACATTACCATTTCCCACTGGGTAAGTTTATGAATAATATTCCTTAAATAGAGAGTTATTGTAAAATATTTTAAAAATGGTGATCTTTCACTCAAGCTTCGATGTGCGGTATCTAACATCTAGTTGCTTTGACTGCCGGGTTTTTGCACTGAGAACCAAATATAACACAATTTTACTGTCAAGCGGACAAATGGAGACCATCCTCAGCCAAGTTCATAAATACATATGCACATTTATATATATCGCACTTGTTACGTTAAAGTGTAACAACTCAAAATGTGAACATTTTCAGTAGAGACGAAAAACTGTTTCCGTAAATATTAATAATATATTACAAAGAAAAAACAATGAAATTGCACGAAAATATCATTAAAAATAATATAACCGTTGTTTCATTTTTATTTGTTTAGTATTTGCACGAAAATAACAAATTTTTGAGTTATTACTCTTTTCCTGAAATTTTTTTATATTCATAGTGGTATTATTTTGAGTGAAAATTCAAAATGTTACACTTTATGTGATACACTAACGAACCAAATTGATAAAACACTTGGAGATAACTAAAAATGTAACTCTTTAGTTGAGTCGAAAGAAGTCATTCTGAAAACAAAGAGAGAGTCATAATGTTTTTTTTTTAACGAAAGACCAAAGAAATCACTGAACGATTTTTACAGTGGGTAGAGATGACCACTGCACATTATTTTCTTGCAAAAAAGTAAAATTTGGAAATTTTGAGTTGTTACACTTTAACGTAACAAGTGCGATCAACATCATTAATTTATTGGCGCTTAACCGCCTAAGCGATTTTGGCCGTCGCCTATCAAAGCACGCCAGTCATTCCTTTTTAGCGATAACTGACGCCAATTGGAAACCCCAAGGGAGTACAAGTCATCCTCCACCTGTTGTTTCCATCTCAGTCGAGGCCTCCCCCTTCCTCTGCTGCCGAATTCGGGTGACGATTGGAAAACCTTCTGGGCTGGAGCGTCTTTGTCCATTCGCATGACGTGACCCAGCCAGCGGAGCCTTTGGGCTTTAATTCGCTGGACTATGGTCAAATCTGCGTAAAGCTCGTACAGCTCATCGTTAAATCTCCTTCGATACTCGCCGTCGGCATCACGGGAAGGACCATAAATCTTCCGGAGAACTTTTCTCTCAAATACTCCAAGGGCCATCTCATCTTCTCTTGACATTGTCCATGAATCTGAGCCATACATCAGGACAGGTATGATGAGAGACTTATAGAGCGCGATCTTTGTTCTTCGAGAGAGGACTTTACTTCTCAATTGCCTACTCAGTCCAAAGTAGCACTTGTTCGCAAGAGTGATTCTCCGTTGGATTTCTAGACTGATATTATTTTCGGAGTTAATGCTGGTTCCCAAATAGACGAAGTCCCTCACAGTTTCAAATTTGTAACTATCAACAGTGACGTGGCTGCCAAGGCGCAGGTGCGCCGATTCTTTCTTTGATGACAGCAAATACTTCGTCTTGTCCTCGTTGACCGCAAGACCCACTTTTTTCATGTCCGTCAAGTTAGCACTACAACTTTGAAAAAATTAATATTACTATATGGGATTAATTCCCGCTTTTTAACCGTTAACACACCGTGAAATCCAAAAAATTACCGTTTTTCATTTTTTTAAAATAACCCCTAGTAATGCTAACTTGACCGTCAAGTTAGCACTACCACCCTCGAAAACAATTTAATTCGATTCTAAATTTAAAATCAATTGCGCAGATAATTCCCGTTTAATAACCGTAATTAAGTAGTGCTAATGAAAAAAATTGAAACATTTTTTTTCTCGATTTTTTTTAAAAATAACCCCTAGTAGTGCTAACTTGACGGTCAAGTTAGCACTACCACCCTCGAAAACAATTCAATTCGATTCTAAATTTAAAATCATTTGCGCAGATAATTCCCGTTTAATAACCGTAATTAAGTAGTGCTAATGAAAAAAATCGAAAAATTTTTTTTCTCGATTTTTTTTAAAAATAACCCCTAGTAGTGCTAACTTGACGGTCAAGTTAGCACTACCACCCTCGAAAACAATTTAGTTCGACTCTAAAATTAAAATCAATTGCGCATATAATTCCCGTTTAATAACTGTAATTAAGTAGTGCTAATGAAAAAAATTGAAACATTTTTTTTCTCGCTTTTTTTAAAAATAACCCCTAGTAATGCTAACTTGACGGTCAAGTTAGCACTACCACCCTCGAAAACAATTTAGTTCGACTCTAAAATTAAAATCAATTGCGCATATAATTCCCGTTTAATAACGGTAATTAAGTAGTGCTAATGAAAAAAATTGAAAAATTTTTTTTCTCGATTTTTTTTAAAAATAACCCCTAGTAGTGCTAACTTGACGGTCAAGTTAGCACTACCACCCTCGAAAACAATTCAATTCGATTCTAAATTTAAAATCATTTGCGCAGATAATTCCCGTTTAATAACCGTAATTAAGTAGTGCTAATGAAAAAAATTGAAAAATTTTTTTTCTCGATTTTTTTTAAAAATAACCCCTAGTAGTGCTAACTTGACGGTCAAGTTAGCACTACCACCCTCGAAAACTATTTAGTTCGACTCTAAAATTAAAATCAATTGCGCATATAATTCCCGTTTAATAACTGTAATTAAGTAGTGCTAATGAAAAAAATTGAAAAATTTTTTTTCTCGATTTTTTTTTTAAATAACCCCTAGTAGTGCTAACTTGACGGTCAAGTTAGCACTACCACCCTCGAAAACAATTCAATTCGATTCTAAATTTAAAATCATTTGCGCAGATAATTCCCGTTTAATAACCGTAATTAAGTAGTGCTAATGAAAAAAATTGAAACATTTTTTTTCTCGATTTTTTTTAAAAATAACCCCTAGTAGTGCTAACTTGACGGTCAAGTTAGCACTACCACCCTCGAAAACAATTCAATTCGATTCTAAATTTAAAATCATTTGCGCAGATAATTCCCGTTTAATAACCGTAATTAAGTAGTGCTAATGAAAAAAATTGAAAAATTTTTTTTCTCGATTTTTTTTAAAAATAACCCCTAGTAGTGCTAACTTGGCGGTCAAGTTAGCACTACCACCCTCGAAAACAATTTAGTTCGACTCTAAAATTAAAATCAATTGCGCATATAATTCCCGTTTAATAACTGTAATTAAGTAGTGCTAATGAAAAAAATTGAAAAATTTTTTTTCTCGATTTTTTTTAAAAATAACCCCTAGTAGTGCTAATTTGACGGTCAAGTTAGCACTACCACCCTCGAAAACAATTTAGTTCGACTCTAAAATTAAAATCGATTGCGCATATAATTCCCGTTTAATAACCGTAATTAAGTAGTGCTAATGAAAAAAATTGAAACATTTTTTTTCTCGATTTTTTTTAAAAATAACCCCTAGTAGTGCTAACTTGACGGTCAAGTTAGCACTACCACCCTCGAAAACAATTCAATTCGATTCTAAATTTAAAATCATTTGCGCAGATAATTCCCGTTTAATAACCGTAATTAAGTAGTGCTAATGAAAAAAATTGAAAAATTTTTTTTCTCGATTTTTTTTAAAAATAACCCCTAGTAGTGCTAACTTGACGGTCAAGTTAGCACTACCACCCTCGAAAACAATTCAATTCGATTCTAAATTTAAAATCATTTGCGCAGATAATTCCCGTTTAATAACCGTAATTAAGTAGTGCTAATGAAAAAAATTGAAAAATTTTTTTTCTCGATTTTTTTTAAAAATAACCCCTAGTAGTGCTAACTTGACGGTCAAGTTAGCACTACCACCCTCGAAAACTATTTAGTTCGACTCTAAAATTAAAATCAATTGCGCATATAATTCCCGTTTAATAACTGTAATTAAGTAGTGCTAATGAAAAAAATTGAAAAATTTTTTTTCTCGATTTTTTTTTTAAATAACCCCTAGTAGTGCTAACTTGACGGTCAAGTTAGCACTACCACCCTCGAAAACAATTCAATTCGATTCTAAATTTAAAATCATTTGCGCAGATAATTCCCGTTTAATAACCGTAATTAAGTAGTGCTAATGAAAAAAATTGAAACATTTTTTTTCTCGATTTTTTTTAAAAATAACCCCTAGTAGTGCTAACTTGACGGTCAAGTTAGCACTACCACCCTCGAAAACAATTCAATTCGATTCTAAATTTAAAATCATTTGCGCAGATAATTCCCGTTTAATAACCGTAATTAAGTAGTGCTAATGAAAAAAATTGAAAAATTTTTTTTCTCGATTTTTTTTAAAAATAACCCCTAGTAGTGCTAACTTGACGGTCAAGTTAGCACTACCACCCTCGAAAACAATTCAATTCGATTCTAAATTTAAAATCATTTGCGCAGATAATTCCCGTTTAATAACCGTAATTAAGTAGTGCTAATGAAAAAAATTGAAAAATTTTTTTTCTCGATTTTTTTTAAAAATAACCCCTAGTAGTGCTAACTTGACGGTCAAGTTAGCACTACCACCCTCGAAAACAATTCAATTCGATTCTAAATTTAAAATCATTTGCGCAGATAATTCCCGTTTAATAACCGTAATTAAGTAGTGCTAATGAAAAAAATTGAAACATTTTTTTTCTCGATTTTTTTTAAAAATAACCCCTAGTAGTGCTAACTTGACGGTCAAGTTAGCACTACCACCCTCGAAAACAATTCAATTCGATTCTAAATTTAAAATCATTTGCGCAGATAATTCCCGTTTAATAACCGTAATTAAGTAGTGCTAATGAAAAAAATTGAAAAAATTTTTTTCTCGATTTTTTTTAAAAATAACCCCTAGTAGTGCTAACTTGGCGGTCAAGTTAGCACTACCACCCTCGAAAACAATTTAGTTCGACTCTAAAATTAAAATCAATTGCGCATATAATTCCCGTTTAATAACTGTAATTAAGTAGTGCTAATGAAAAAAATTGAAAAATTTTTTTTCTCGATTTTTTTTAAAAATAACCCCTAGTAGTGCTAACTTGACGGTCAAGTTAGCATTACCAGGGGTTATTTTAAAAAAATTAAAAACGGTAATTTTTTGGATTTCACGGTGTGTTAACGGTTAAAAAGCGGGAATTAATCCCATATAGTAATATTAATTTTTTCAAAGTTGTAGTGCTAACTTGACGGACATACTTTTTTCGCTTCTTTATCCAGTCCAGAGAAGGCAGCGCTTACGGCGCGGTTGTTAAGGCCAATGATATCAATATCATCGGCATACGCCAGCAATTGCACGCTCTTGTAAAAGATTGTACCATTGCGGTTTAGCTCTGCTGCTCGAATTATCTTCTCCAGCATCAGGTTGAAGAAATCGCACGAAAGGGAGTCGCCCTGTCTGAAGCCTCGTTTGGTTTCAAATGGCTCAGAGAGGTCCTTCCCGACTCTGACGGAGCTGTTAGTATTGCTCAACGTCATTTGGCAAAGCCGTATAAGCTTTGCAGGGAAGTCAAATTCAGACATGGCGGCATACAGGCAACTCCTTTTTGCGCTGTCAAAAGCGGCTTTGAAATCGACAAAGAGATGGTGTGTGTCGATTCTTTTATCATGGGTCTTCTCCAGGATTTGGCGTATCGTGAAAATCTGGTCGATGGTAGACTTACCAGGTCTAAAGCCACACTGATAAGGTCCAATCAGCTTGTCTACGATGGGCTTCAGTCTTTCACACAATACGCTAGAAAGAACCTTATACGCGATATTAAGAAGGCTGATTCCGCGGTAGTTGGTGCGGTTAGCGGGATCGCCTTTCTTGTGGATTGGGCAGAGCACACTTAAATTCCAATCTGGAGGCATGCACTCGTCTGACCATATTGTGCATAAGAGCTGATGCATGCTTTTTACCAGCTCTTCGCCTCCGTGTTTGAACAGCTCGGCGGGTAGTCCGTCTTTTCCAGGCGCTTTGTTGTTTTTGAGCCGGGATATAGCTATCCTCACTTCATCATAGTCAGGCGGTGGGACGACTTTTCCATCGTCAGGGATTGGGGTATCGGGTTCGACGTCTCCCTCGCAATTTAGCAGTGAGGAGAAGTGCTCCCTCCATAATTTAAGTACACTCTGTACGTCGGTTACCAGGTCGCCATTATTGTCCTTACAGGAACTTGCCCCGGTCTTAAAACATTCCGTCATCCGCCGGATCTTTTCATAGAATTTTCGGGCATCATTCCTGTCAGCCAGCATCTCAAGCTCCTCACACTCACGCCTTTCGGCCTCACGTTTCTTTTTTCTGAAAAGGCGTCTCTCTTCCTTCTTTGCCTCACGATAGCGTTGCCATACACTGCGGGTTGCGCCCGTTCGCAACGTCTCCCTGTAGGCAGCGTCCTTTTTGTCCGAGGCAGTGCTGCATTCCTCATCGTACCAGTTGTTTTTGCGGGCTCGCTGGAACCCTATAGTGGCCTCAGCGGCGGTACGTAATGAGTGAGAGATATGCTTCCATTGCTCGGTTGCATCGTTAGGTCGAGGATTGCTCTCCGATAGCAGGTCTGAGAGTCGAGTGGAGAAATTGTCAGCTGTCTGTGTCGTGCGCAGCTTCTCGACGTCAAACTTTCCTTCCGTTACTGTGCGGCACTTTCTTTGCTACACAGAGGCGTGTGCGTATCTTGGCTGCAACAAGATAATGGTCCGAGTCGATATTGGGACCACGAAGGGTACGCACGTCCAGAACGGTGGAGCTATGTCTGCCGTCGATCATGACATGATCAATCTGGTTTCTTGTTCTTTGATCAGGAGACACGTGCGATATGTAAGTAAATTGGCAGTCATTGGACGTCTATTGACCGCCAGCTGCTCATTAAATAGTCAAAGCTTGGCAATCAATACTTTAGCGTTCACAAACAGCTACTGGGCTTAAGTCATAACAAAACACAAACAATGTGTTGCTTTGATTCAATAAAGGCACCCAACATAGACGATGGTTGCTCCTTCGTTACGAAGGGCTAAGTTGATTTACATATATGCATAGTAGTTAGCAAACCAAGTAAGCTGAATAGCGCAGCGTATACAAGTTAAAGATTTACGATATTCAAGCATTATTTGAAAATGTTAAGCTATTCGTATCTCATCAAATTTACAATAGCTTTGTGGCGAAGCTATCAACAAGCTTAAGTAAGTTCAAAATTGGATTATGTGTTAATTGAGTAAAAGTTGTTCATAACACAGTACAACACAACTTGCGGCTGGAAAATGATTACAGTTTTGATAAATGATCTATAGAACCTGGGTGACCCACCAACCGTAGAATAGATTTCCAAAAAAAAAAACAAAAAATTCCAAAAAATTTGGAAGACTAAAAAAAATTTGATGAAATTCATCCAAATCAGTCAACAGGCTCCTGAGATACTGGTCGACATACGAAAAAAAAAAAACTAATGGCGACGATATACCAACAGGTTATCATAACCTCTAACGAGATTTTTAGCCGAGCTTCTCTTTCCAACTTGTGGTGTGTTGCTTTTTGAGTTTTCCTACAAGTTGGCGGGACCTACGGTTTTTTGCCGACTCCGAACGGCACTTGCAAAGCAAATGAATTTTTTGCTGAGAAGCTTCTCATGGCAGAAATACACCCGGAGAGTTTGCCAAACTACTGCCGAGGGGCGACCCCTCTTTTTCTAAATAATTTTTGATGTTACTTTTGCCGTGCATCGAACCGACACGACTTGGTGTAGAAGGCCTAACACTTAACCGCTACACCACGGCCATACGAAGCAATAAATAAAACACGGTTAGGTGGCAACACTACTTTAAAATTTCTTAGTTGGTATACGACTGAAAATACGTTTTATTTGTTACTTATATTGCCATATCTTGCTTCATATATAAAAAAAAATAAAATTAGATGGTAACCGCCTGAAAAGGCAACACCTAAGTATGAAGTCTTAGAACGAAGCAAACAATCTGTATGTCAAATTTGATCCTAATCTCTTTAGCCGTTCCGGAGATATTGGTCGATATACGAAGAAATAAATAAAATGGGATTAGGTGGCAACCCTGCCTCAAATTATTTTCGTTGGTTTACGGCCGAAAATGCCTTTCCTTTGATACCCATATTAGGATATCTTGCTCCATATTTAAGGAAAATGAAATAGCTGGCAACCCTGTAAACCGTCCGAAGTGGCACCACCCAATTAGAAAGTCGTAGAATGAAGCAAACTATCCGTAAGCCAAATGTTATCCAAATCGCTTCAGCCGTTCGCGAGATATTGGTCGATATTCGAAGAAATAAATAAAATGGGATTAGGTGGCAACCCTGCCTGAAAATATTTTCGTTGGTTTACGGCCGAAAATATCTTTCATTTATACATATATTAGTATATCTTGCTCCTTATTTAAGCAAAATGAAATAGGTGGCAACCGTGTAAACCGCCCGAAGTGGCAACACCTAATTAGAAAGTCGTAGAATGAATCATACAATCTGTATGTCAAATTTGATCCTAATGCCTTGAGCCATTCCCGAGATATTGGTCGATATACGCAGGCATAAAGAAAATTGGGTTAGGTGGCAACCATGCCTGAAAATATTTTCGTTGGTAGACGGCCGACAATGCGTTTCTTTTTATACCTAAATTGGCATACCTTATTCAATATTTGAAAAAAAAAAATATGAGCCGTTCCCGAGATAGTAGTAGATATACAAACATTGCGTCACGGCCTAAGAAGATAACTTCAAAAACTTATATGGAATATTTGCTAACAAGCAAGCCGACCTAACATTTTGCCTTTGAAAATGCCTGCGACAGTCAAATGATTTTAATTGCCACATTGCCAAATGGCCACAATTCATTTAGGGCGACATTGCTTGAGTCCAAGTACCACACTGTGCGCTTAATAGACATAACTAACTATGAAACGAATCGTCTGTTAGGCAAACATTTTCTCGGCGCAAGCAAAAAGAGTAACAAAAAATGTGCAATCAAAAATGAAGCAAAACTTGTGCAGACGAAAAATTCTAATTTTACTTGCTGTTGCACATTGCTAATTTTCCACATTCCATGGCACTAAAGTTATTGAAGGAGCAGCACTTTTTGATAAGTGGATTTAGTTATGCGCATATTTTTATAACAATTTTCAAGTTAAAGTTGTTTTAAGGGACTCTATGCAGATGGTGAGGTGGAGAGGAGGAGGCTTATAAGGGACTGCTTTACGCAGCTCTGGTACCTACTATGCAGGGCCTCTCAACTAGAACAGGCTGAGAAAATTGCCTTGGACAGTTCCAGAGTTTCTTTTTGAAAGCAGTTGGCAATCTATTTGGGTTGAGGATTGGATTTCAGAACTTAACAAACTGATCAAATAAATTTCGTAACAACTTAACCTCACTCAACACAAATGTATATTGCGACAAACGCGTCCATCTCATTTGTGCGGCTCTCATCGACTTAAGACATTTCAACCCCTCTACTTAGCAAATTCCAATACTTTTCTCAGTTTGCTCATTTCATTTTGTTTTCCCCTGCGCTATGTAAAAACATTTTCAATTCTCTACCTCTATTCCTTTACTGTCAAATCAGCATGTTACAAGCGCAAACGAAGACATCGAAAACAATAAAGCAATATCACCACACACAATAGAGGATAACCTTGAGGAGTTTTTACCTTTCGTTCTATGAATTAAAGTATCTATACTACAAAAATGTTAACAGTGAATACATACCCTGCGAACCACTAATGGTTAAAAATCTAGTTAAACAAAAAGTTATGCGAATCAAGAAAGTGGATAAGACCCTGCAAAAAATCGTGCGACTGACCTTTAAAGATAGTGATCCCTGATTCGTAAACTTTTCCCACCGTACCTGTAAAGGAACATAGTCAAAAAAGGAGCATGCTACAACAAAAGAGGTCATTTCAACCCATATAAAGTGATCAAACCCGACAAGGGTCGCATACTCTTTATAGTGAAAAAAAATCGTGCGATTACTTTCTAAAAAGTTTTGTTCGCGGTTACTACCCTTCAGTCACAGTTGGCTATAATTGATCCCATCTATAAGTCAAAGATTTGTGTAGCATACCTACTTATAGGTGTTGTATGTAATCTTGGCCAACCCCACCCGTAAGGGATCAAAGATATCTGTCCGCCAATATCCTTTTGATCATAAAAGGGACCAATTGGTATTTTCATAGTACATGCTGAAACAAAATCACTTCAACCCATATAAATAGAACAAAACTAGCATGGGTAGCAGAAAGTACCATTTTCAAAGTACCCCTCGTATCTTCAAATTAATGTTCTGGCACAATGTTCTGCAAACAAAATACCCTTCAAAGAATCACATCAACTATTGATTGCTTTATACAAATGTATTGGTATATCTTATATATGCCACTTATTTCTGTTATTTTAATTTAGCTACTTAACGCAGTAGTAAAAGTTGAATGACCAAACTACGAATTATCCGCAAACCATTGCAAAGAAAAAAACGGAAAAGAATCGTCAGCTAACATCAAGATAACTGTTAATTCCCTTTTCAAAGTGATTGAGGTTAAAAAGTGAATTGGAATAATCGTTTTCACTTCCAACTAACTGCCTATTACCTACACTCATTCTACACTTTCTTGATTAGAACTCTTTGAAATGACCATATGCGAGCTGGTTATTCACATAAAAAATGTATGCCATTTCCTAGTACTCCCTCACACATCACTCCAAAGTTCATATTGTCAACTCTACACACTTGCCATTCCAACACACTTACGGTTGTACTTTTTCTCCTTGAAATTCTGTCACTAAAAATTCTTCTAACAAATTCTGTGTCTGCTGGGTATGAGCAAAAGCAGGTAGATGGGCTGCTAAAACAGAACGGAAATCGTATTTTTATTTAATACTCCTTTTTTAGAAATTTTAGTTTGATTGCCTATTTTGACTTCGGAATAAGTCTTAAAGTATGGACGAATGTGTGGGTTTGAGTATGCTTGTATTTGTACATGCACTTCCAAATAAATTGGTTGCCGGAAATCTGATTTTATATAACTTAAATTGAAAACAGCTAGTTAAAATAAAATATGAGAAAACAATTTATTTTATAGCTCAAAAGCTTATTTTCAAAATCTTAATTAGCCCTAAGTTACTATGGAGTTGCCATCGAGTTGGAATGGTAGAGCTTTTCATTACTTTCGTACTATTTTTAGCCCTCGAACTAGAAGCTTTCGCATTTTTAAATGAAAAAAAATCAAGATTTTCTCAGTCATCGCCGAAACGAAGACCATAGGTTCGAGTTCCAGACAACTTAAAATAAAACAAGTAAAGAAGTCTTAGCTCAGGTAAGCCGAACATTAAATACCCAGCGAAAGTGTCCAATTTCATCCTGTATACTCTCTATAATGATAGCATACCTGATGCCAAATTTCATGATTCTATCCTTATCAGTTTAAAATTTATTACCAGTCCAATTCCATAAAAGTGGCCGTGGCACTACCCACTTTAAAAATATTATTAAAAAATCTTTGGGTGTTCATTCTACCAAATTGTATCATTTTATCCATTTCCGTTACCGAGTTATGTGAATTTGGGTGATTTTCGAAATTTTCGATATCGAAAAAGAGGAGTGGTTATCACGCTTGGCAGAAAGCAAGCGTATGAACTGTGGCCTGATCCGATGATCGTACCAAAGAATCTAAATCAAAAGAAAAACCGAAAGCCTTAAGCGATGATGAAACCAGAGCCGGATATTGTCTACTTTCTTGTGCTCTTTATTACCCTCTCTTGTTGTATTCTTTTTATGCAAATTGTTTCTGTTTTCTTTTCTACTTCCTCTTTTATACCTTGCTTAATATCTGGTTGTTATCTCTTGTTAATTTCTTTTCAGTCTATAAAAGTTCATGTTTTTCTTTCTCTTTTAATTTTGTTGGAGTTTTCTTCACACTTCTTTAATTTTTCTCTTAAGCCTATTTTTAGTGGTAGCGGTGTTTTTCTTGTCTCCTTTCTCATGTCCAATTAATTTTTTTCCACTTTTTTTCTTTTGTCACTTTCTCTTTCTTCTCTTCCTTTTCTCTTCCTTTTTTATTTCCTACTCTTTCTTTGCTTTTTCTCTTTGTTGTCTTAGTTTTCTCTTGCTAGTCTCTTCTCTTCATTTTTTCATTATATTCCTGCCTTTACTTTTCTTTTTCTCACTATTATTCTCCTTATTGATCCCTGATTCATTTTGAACATGCTTTTTCTCACTTCCTGTCCTTTTTTAGAACTTTTTTCTTACCCTTCACTTCTATTTCTATTGCTCCCTTTGTTCGTACTGTTTTTTGCTTTCTCCTTCATTTCTATCTCCTTGTCTTCTCTCACGTATTTCCTTTTAATGGCCCTTCCTTTTCTACAACCCTTTTCTTTTCGATTATTTTTTTGTTTACTCTATCTTCTTCTGCGTACTCTTAAACCTCTCTTTTTTCTCATTTTACCCTTCGTCTGCCTCTCCATCTTCACAAAATTGTTCATCCTATTTGTATACCCATTTCTTCTTAGATTTCTGAAGTTCTCTACTTTTATGCGAACAATGGGATTATTCCAGGATTAATCCGGGCGACCACTGCCAGTTTGGTTTCTGCATAGTCTTTATAGGGATTTTGTCTGAACATGTTTTATGAAGAGACTCATTGCTTCCTTTTATGCCTCCCGGGTATTGTCGGATAGAACCCCTAAAAGTATGCTTCACAAATTAAAATTAAGATTCCAGCTGGGATCAAATATAGAATACTGTAGACGAAAGGTATGAATCGCGAATATGGTCATCATCTTTTTGTTTTCCACATTTTTTGATTCTCCATCTCCTACTTATCATATCAAACATCAAAGAACACTGAACTCGTTCGATGTAACACAAAATATCCACCACCTCTTTAATGAAATCTCATTTTGGGAAAAGGCAATTTTCTTTACCCCAATCTTTCTTGCCTTTGAAAGTTAAATTAAAGTATTTCAAACATGGTGCCCCATTTGTTTTTCTTTTGTAGGTACCTACAATTTACATATTCACTAAAGAATTCAATTTTGAAAATTGCCACTAAGAACTTAACAACCATGTGGCAAGTGGCAATTTAATGAAAATCTGTTTCTAGATATTAAAATGAGTGTGTCACCGACAGACACACTCTCATGAACCTATGTATGCCTGCCTAACTGTGGTGCTTCATCTAAAAAGTAGATACTTACCAATTTGGCTTGTAAGGCTTTTGCGCCAAAATGTATGCAACTAAAAGGAACGACAATTTACAGTTAATCCTGTCTTACACCAATAATGCTCAAGTAAACCGGGTATTTATGCTTAAAATGTAGTGCCAGCCAGCCCAGCCCGGCAATGCATGAGACGCTGAAATACTCTCACCCACCAAACACATATGTATGAGTACATTAGGGTGGTCCTTATTTGTATGGAGACAGTTTTATCATCAGATTTCCAAATTCTCAACCCATAAATCGATAGTAATATAGCCGAAAATATAACACTAAAATTTTTAGCCCCATTGGAGATGGTCGAGGCGTGTCGCAGGAGGGCAACCCTATCATTCACATTGCTCTATGGAGACTCGAAAAAATAAAAGCTACCTATTTTTCTTTTCATCTCATACACGAAATCGGTGGCATTATGGTCGGAGATATGACATGCAAAATCTGGTCCCGATTGGAAACGCCATAGGCGTGTCGCGGGCCGTTAAAGTTCGATATAGTTGACCGTTGTACCATATACATAGTTGACCATGGTGCAACCGATCTATGAGGTGAGATTGGAAAAAATACTACATTTGATTATAAGGACCACCCTAAAGTACATACACACAAAGGGATTGTTAGCTAGTCGTGTGGGCGGTTTGAATGTACTCCTTCCTGTACATATTTATATGTATACAAGGCTATTTTATACATAAACGTAAACGTTCATTGGCTCATGGGTAATTTGAAATTCAAGCAATTCTGCTTTGACTGCAATTTCATACGGTGCTTTATATGCTGTGCTTTATTGCTATATATGTGCGTACATATATTCTTTTTTCATTGCTTCTTTATACTATTTCTGCATGCAACTTCAATATATGTTTGCTCATACATACCCACTCATTCACACATCTATCTTTATAACTTCTCCATGTTACATGGCAAAAGAAAATGTAAAATAATATAAAATTTGCAATTGGCCAAAGCTAGCAGAGAAAATTGCAAAAATCCAATACATTCCAAAGGCAGTGAAAGAAGAGTCCGAAATTAAATAAATATGCGTTCATATGTATGCATGTATGTAAATATGAATAGCAGTGGCGGATCAAGGGTAATATTTCGAAGGAGTGTGGAGATATTGGGCCTCACGCATAAATGGCGAGCTTTTGCACAGACTCGATTTTTTTAGTAAAATCTGGGTATATACTGCGAAAGTTCGCGTAATTTAAAAAGGCTACCGACCCCTTCTCTAGACCACAGGGTAGTAACAGTTTAAAACTTGGTGTCTCTGCTCATTTTTCTCAAAGTGCCGATACTCTATCTGTATGACCTATGTACCAAATAACATTAGTATACGTAGACTATATTTAGATAGCAGTAATGGAAACAAAAAAATTTTAAAAAGTTGGTATTTCATAGAGGTTTGGAACCACTTATTTTTTCCTGAAGACATAGCCTATATCTCCTTTCAAACTATTGACTATCTGTGAACTATATTTTATTTAAAATCATTCATACGTTCTCGCGTGATAGATAGACAAAGACAATTGACAAAAATTTATAAAAAGTTAATGTTCCTAAGGGCCGAAACCCCTAATTTTTTCAACATTACATAGCCTACTCCTTCGCCCAGCTTATTAGCTATCTCCACGGCAAATTTTGTCTAATTCCGCTCTATCGTTCACGGGTGATTGGTGGACAAAGACAAATAACAAAATTTAATAATTAACTGTTTCTAGGGAACCAAGACCCCAAGACCCCCAAATGATATAGCCTATCCCTCCTTACAGACTATTGGCTATCTGCGTACCATATTTCATCTTAATCCGCTCAGCCGTTCTCACTTGATTGATGGACAAAGACAAACCTGTGTGAACATCTTCACAACCAAACTCCTTATATTGACTCGAGAACATCTAATCAATTTCAAACCCCAAAATGCCCAGTAGTCAGCCCTCTTGGATACACATACTTTTTCATATTTGTGTAGAAATAAATACCCTATCGTATATTAAAAACATAAAGACCAAATGATTATGAGAAACTCGCTATATAAAGAGATAAATAACTTTTTAAGCAGAATAGGAGGCAGGTTGGGAATAAAAATTTCCAAGACCACCACACAGAATTCAAAGAAAAACTGAGAGTATGAAAAAAAAATTCAAATTTGCATATGTGGGTATCCAGTAGCAAGGATAGTTAGCCGAAAGTGACGTACTTGTCAGAGTTGGGCAATATGCATGAAAAGCTCAGTAGATATCTTACTGTAATCGAGATTTGATTGATTCAGTGATAATTACTGAAATCCTCATTTAAAACTAAGCAAGCATAGTCATATATTTCGCTCTATTAATATGTTGTAACTTTAAATCATTATTATTTTAATCGCAATGTCTTTCAATTCAACTATATACTTTTCGCCCAGCACTGTCACATATGTACTCTTTTAAATAAACATACATACATATATACATATGTATAAGGAAAATGGTACACAAGTCTAAATACACTACTAAAAACTTCAATCCATCCAGTTATCACAGTGTTGTGCGATTTACAGTACTTTCCATTGAAATAGAATCACGTATTCTGTTATGAAATTCACAAGTGGTCCTGGGATTTTTCTGACAACAAGACTGTCTGGAGGATTCGTAAAAAAAACTCAACTATTAATTGAACAGCAAGTTAATTTAACAGCAATCATTATTAATTTAACAGAAAGTCATATTGATTTAACAAGAAGTTATGTTTATTTGATCATTAATTCACATGAAAACAACATCATCGATTAGGTTAAGAATATGAGGATGAAAAGTTTTTGAGTTTACATGAAATTTTTTTGTAGATGTATGTATCTCAAATCATATCGTCGCTCGCTTCCCAGAGGCATGAATGTGCCAATTTTCCAGATTTGATTTAATAGGCTGAGGTAATCCTCTCTTTTCTCTACGATTCACAAAAATCCTGGGTTTCCAAAGTACAAGGAACCCCCAGAAATTTGCAATGTTATTTTCATGAATGTGTGGTTCAATCGCTGAAAATTGTGCCAGAAAAACGAATCTGCTGCACATTCATGTTTCTAGCGCAACAAAAATGTAAAAAACTGAATTTTTAAATTTTTTTAAATTTCGTTTTGACAGAAATATGAATGTGTGGCAAAATTGTATCGTATACGCCATGGTATCATGCAAAACATTCATATTTCTGGCAAAACAAATATTTAAAAAAAAATTTAAAAAATCAGCTTTTAAACACATTAATGTTGCTGGTACATCGAAAAATTGAATAACATTTTTTTGGATTTTTTTTTTGAACCAAGTTCTGAAATAAAGCGTTTTTGAAAAATAAATTGTAAGTGGGGCTTTCTGTAAACAAGTTCCAAGATTGGGCCTTCCTAAATGGTGTGATCTTCTATATATAAAAATGTGCAAAAAAAGCCAACCTCCTCTATATAATTCTCACACACCTATGTAAATAAACAGCTCTTATTTCAGTATTTATAAATTATGATTCTATTTCATTACCTACAACTGCATGACGAAGGAGAAAACGATAAAGTTGAGTAGCTAGGGGTAAAGTTGGTGTGTTCGGCCGACTGCCTGCCTTAAGCATTTGAAAGAAATTTTTTTGTAAAATATTATGCGGCCACGCTATAAAAATAAACCGCGAGCAACGCACGTGCTTCAATTATAAAAACAAAAAACAGAAATATAAATTTAAATACATACATACATGCCTAGGTAGGTTGATAGGTGAGGTAAGCATGATTGTATTTATGTCACTTAAGGAAAACAACAAAACCAATGAATTCAGCACACGCGTGTCGAAATGAATATAAACGATTTCTTCAATTGTTGACTCACAAGCGGTCGTGTAACAACAACAAACCCAACCGGAAGGACTATGATGAAACATGCCACTACGTTATGTAAATGTACATATGAGCGAATGTATCTATTGTACATATTTGTGCATGCCATCATACGCATGCTGTCAGTCACTAATAATAATGAGAATAATAAAGCTAATCGTTCAAAAGAACAAAAAAAAATTGAATTTTTTTCAAACTTGAAGGCAAAATGTGGACAAAATTAAAAATTCCGCAAAGATGTTTACACAGGTAAATATGTGTGCATAGTATGTATGCATAAAGACCACTTGATGAGTGAAATGTTTGCTGAGGCTATCGGGGACTCATATGCATGACATGTACCTATATTATTGTATAAATGAACAACCTTTATTATATTTAGCATGTGATAGGAATGATTTAAAGCAGTCATAAATATGGGTAAAAGTATTTAAACATTAACCCCCACATTCATAAAAATATAAAAGTTTAATAAGCTCCTGTAATTCAAAATTTGTATGTAAATGCCATTTAAAAAAACTTTATAGACCGATTTTATTTTTTTTTTTTAATAAGGGGGGTGGGAGTACAAAATACTTGCAGCACTTTGGTAACAGTACCCCATGAATTAGTTATAACTAACGCATAAAGTAGTTAAAAATATGTATATGAGAGTAGCAGCACTAACGGGTAAGAATTATGAATGAAGTGGTTAAAACTATCAAGAAGCAATAACATAAAAAATAGCTATAGCTAACCCATAAGTATACAAAATAACAACAGCACTTTTGGGTAGCAATAACCCATAAACTAGTTATGACTAACGCATAAAGTAGTTATAGTGTATATATACAGGAGTAGCAGCACTAATGGGTTACAATTAGCAAGGGAGTCGTTATAACTAACAGCCTCCCAGGCTGTCCGAGAGATATTAAGCTCGAGCTTCTTCTCCCATTTGTGAGGTGCTGTTTCTAGTTTTGTCCTACAAATTTACAGGACCTAATAACCCCTCCGACAAAAAAGAACGACTCCAGCACAATTTTTCGAGAAAAAATATAGCCTTTGCCAATAGGACATAGCTATTGAACCAATACGTCACACAAAATCCCCTACAATTTTGTATATCGTCGCTCGCTTGCGACAATCATGAATTTCCTCTGGCAAAATTTGAAATCATAGTTTTTGACATAAATATGTTTTTTGCAGGCTATATTCTTATTAAACTCTTTCCACTAATATAGTTTTTTTACGTTAATATTCCTTCAATTCTACGAGATTCGGCACATTCATCATTCAGTTAACAACAACACTATAGCGTATACGAAAATTTAAAAAAAAATCAAAATTCAGTTTTTAAACATTTTTGTTGCGCCAGAAACATGAACGTGTAGCACATTCGTTTTTCTGGCACAATTTTCATAGATTGAACTACATATTCATGAAAATTGCATTGCAAATTCCATTGGGTTCCTAGTACTTTGGAAAATTAGCACATTCATGCCTCTGGCAAGCGAGCGACAACTTGTTACACGTTGCATTTATTATGCGAGCACTGTAGGTCTGTACTGAATTGATTAAAGCCACCTTATGTTGCTATGAAAATCCCCACTGAACTATATATTCAAAATATTCCATAAGCTCGTTGAGAATTATAAGCAAATGAAATAAGCGAAAAAAATGTGCATGTTGTCGTTTATTTCAGAAGCTGGTTGAGAATTATAAGGCACAGCAAATTAAATAATGAACGTAAAATTATCAGTTAAGGTCGCGTAAACATCTCCAAAGAGAAGTTTACACGCTTTGAATATATGGTTTTTATGTTTTATGTGTTACATGAGAGAAGTATTGTTGCTATTCTCTTTGGCTCACTCTCCACTTCAATTTCTAAAACGAAAATGCCTGTATATTAGATAGTAGTTCAAATGAATCAAACAAGATCCAACATTCTAACAACAGCTAATTTGATATTCCATTCGCAACGGAATTAAATTCCAACAGTTGCTTTCAGTCGCCAATCGACGCGATTACAATTTAAATCGATTTTAGTTTCAAATGTAAATGCCATTATCTTTGAAAACATCAGCAACTGCTATCTCTCATGTAAGTACATTTTATATACTTATACTAGTAATACCCGGCGTACGTTGCTACGCCAAAGAAAATCACTTGAATAAAATTTTACCATTTTTACCATTTCTCGGAAGATACATTATCTCATATTTTATAAGGCTGAAACGCCAGCTACACGCCAACAACAGCTCATCGAGTAATAAATAACGCTACCTACATTCCAAATTTCAATTAAATCCAAACATCTATACGATAGTTTAGAATAAGTCAGTCCTAGGACCACTTTCCGGAAGAAAATTTATCCCGTAACTCAATCTAAGCATATAGCTACCTGCACACCAAATATCAAGCAAACCGAGCCATAAATACGATTGTTTACAACAGATCGGTCCCTGGTCCACTACCCGGAAGAAAAATCATACCATACTTAAATCTAGGCATAACGCTACTTACATACCAAATTTCAAGTAAATCCAGCTATTTATACCATAGTATCGAATACTTCCGTAAAAAAAAAATTTACAAAAACACTCTCCAGGCTACTACTAATCTATCCCGAAAACTTGAAGAAAATCGGCCGAGTAGGTTTGGAGTCCATAAGCTACATACATACATACATCCAATTTTATATATCGACGTGTCATACGAAAACTAACACTCAAATTTTGTGTCTGAAGAAAACTAACACTTTCAGTTTTTCTCTGAAGAAAATGGTCTAGACAAAAGTGCTAGTTTTCGTAAAAAATTTGAGAAGTTTTAGTTTTCGTATGGCACGTCGATATATAGATGATAGATACCTGTTGATAAAAACATAAGTATGGATATTGTAAAATGTTCAAACTTGAGACTGAGTTGAGAAAGACTTGAAATTATAAATTATAATTTTAACTCGAGTATACTTATGACCTTTTAAGTTGAGAATGCTATGCTATCAACGGTTTGTGTAAATATTTTTTGAGTTTAGGATTCGTGTCCAAATACTTCAAAACTTAAACTAAAACGTTTGCTGGGATATATATATATTTAAATTCATTGTGTAAACATTATTCTGTACTTACAAGTAGACTCAAAGGCGTTGCCCCGCTTTTAGCAACAAAAAAATGTATTCCATTCGATCGATTAATTTAAGGTCAATTCGAGTTTATCACAAAAAGCTAGCGCTAATGTGAAGCTTTACGTGTCATTCTTCTTTGTTATTTTTGTTGAATTTTTTGTGCATGAAATCGATGGAAATAATGGAAGATAACGAGATGCGACAAAAAGTTCTTGATGTTATTTGTATAGTTGGTATATGACATCTTTATTCTCGTTGACAATCAACCAAAATGCTATGGAGATTTATGCGAGTAGTTAGCACTAAAAATTAGCAACTTCTATAAGAAGTCTTTTTTTTGAGCACATAAAATATGCAAGTAAGTTTGATCTACATATTCATGTATGTTTGTAGATAAGGATGTCAAGCCAGAAGGTAGTTCAATGCAGCTAAAAACACGGGAGACTGGGTCTCCTATATAAATGCTTTAACTTCTAATGATAAAGAACTTGGGCAATCTAAAAGAGATAATATTAGAGATCTCCCTACGGCGGTGCGCCTCCAAAAGCATCTTGTGAGAGGCCATAGCAACGTCTTCATGTCCTGGGACCCAACATAAAAAATTTTGTTTTTGGCTTCCAGATCATTAAGGACTGCGACGCACTCATCAACAAGCTGCGAAGTTGTAGTGAGGACATAATAAAGATCCGCCTAGTGGATTATCCTGTTCAAAGGCATTCTCTGCAAGAGATTTTTATTGAATGGATTGGTACCGATCATTTGTAATTCGGTCCATACACGCCAGCTCTAATTTTACCATATCCCAGCTTCGATCCATACGTATACCAAATTTCCGAATCGGATTCATCATATGGGTTCCCTGTTGCCCAGAGCACTCGATCTACGAAACCTCAAAGTTTCGCGTGATTCTAGAGAGGATTATATTTATGAAGTTCTTGGCTATCTTCATACGTCCTGTCATAATACTAACATCGTTAACTTTTATAGTAAAGTTTCCCCCCATTTTGGAAAAAATCAATATAATTTAAAAAAAAAGATTTATTTGGTCCAGCCTAATGTTCCTACATATTTGTAGTATTTTTAATTTCTAACTTATTAGTTTACAAAAAAAACAAAAAAAAAAAAAGAATGGCGGCGATATACCAAGAGGTTATCGTAACCTCTAACGAGATTTTAGCCGAGCTTCTCTTTCCAACTAGTGGTGTGTTGCTTTTTGTGTGTTTTCCTACAAGTTGTCGGGACCTACAATTTTTTGCTGACTTCGAACGACACTTGCGAAGCAAATGAGTTTTTGCTGAGAAGCTTCTCATGGCAGAAATCCACATGGAGAGTTTGCTAAACTACCGCCGAGGGGCGACCCCGTTATAGAAACATCATCACATCACATCATATGATGTGAAACGAAATACCGACAGTCACTACTAGAATTTGAACTCGGAGTAAAAAATGATTAAGATAAGAATTGTGGCGGCTTCCAAGCCATGAACAACTGTGTACGGCTTATTAAAATCGGACTTAAAATGGCGACGTAGTGTCAAAAAAAAGTAAATAGCCCATAGCGGGGCGTGGCAAAAAAAAAAAATTTTTCGGATCGCCTTCAAAATATCTTTAATCCTAGGGGTGGACTGGAAAAACTTTTTTTGTCGATCCACTCTAATGGGCAGTATTTTATTTTTGAGTGATGAGTGACGAAAAAAAAAAAAACTAATTTTTATTCATCATTCAAAAAATTTGAGTGGAGGTATTGGTTATACGAAAAAATCAAATAACCACTTTCGAGATTATTTCGGAACTGTTTCGGGATAATTTCGGGACTGCTTCCGAAAAATTTCGAAACTGTTTTTGGAATCTCTACTGGACCATTTCAAAACTGTTTCGGAATAATTTCTGGACTGTTTCCGAAAAACTTCGAATCTCTTCTAGACCAATTTGGAGCTATTTTTGGGATTCTTTTGGTAACATGCTATTTCTGAATAAAAAATAACCGGTCACTCATAACTTTATTCGAAGTGGCCCAACTACTCTGACATTTGATTCATTTTCACAAGATTTTCAATTTCCTGCTAAATAAAATATGTAGTTGTTTAATTGGATTTTGGGATTCTGCTTCGGAAACTTTGGAATTTCTGATTGGTTTAGACTTTTGAGTCAATGTTATAAAAGATGAAAAGTACCTTCGATTGGGCACCCCCAGTGCGCTAGGGGCCTAAAGCGCACACCTAGTACATCACGTTTTTGTTATTTATGATGTTATGTGAATTATTTACCTGAAAGTAAATAAAAAAATATACATATTAGTTATAACACCATAGTATATATTTTTCTTAAATTACATAGAATTCAAAAACCATACATATGTACATACATCATTAAAATACGTCACATAACTTTGCAAAGCTTTGAAATATCAGTTAAATGCCAAGTGGCTGTCTTACATAGAAAAACTAATTGCTCGTTAAAATTGACGTTAGAAAGTTAATTTCTTGAAAATCGTTAGCTGCATAAAGTAGAATTAAATTTTTTTATTGCCAAAGTTCGGGAGAAGATCACAAATTTCACAGAACTGTATAAAATAACGGAAAAGCGGAAAATAATCTAATTGAAGAGCATATAAATATGTTTTTTTAGATATATCTCTGTATGTTTGTAAGCATATGTAAAACTCTCCTTGACACTTAAAAAATTCAGCTTCTAAACATTTTCGTTGTGCCAGAAACATGAATGTGTTAAACATTCGTTGAAAATTTTTAAAAATTGAATGGGAATTGAAGGAATATTAGCGCTAAAACTATATCAGAGTATAATGAGGATATAACCTGCAAAAACATATTTATGTCAAAAACTATGATTTAAAATTTTGCGAGAGGAATAAACTCCGATTTCCCAAAATTTAAATTTTGGAACATTCATGCTTCTGGCAACTGAGTGACGATATGAACAAGTTGTTCATGGGCTATGTTTCCCCCTAATAAAATTTCAAATCGGTTTTACAAAAGTTCTGTTGACAGCAAAATTAAAATTAGATTTACAAGAATAGACGCACCTGGGGCACATTCGCCAGACCCACTTAAAACCGATCTATCTCACCTGAAAATTAATTGAAAGCATTTTGAAAACTCTTTCTAGAATAAGGCTTCAAATAATCCCAAATTTTGAAAGAGTGCGTTTTTGAAAACAATTTTGAGCTGGAGACTTATTAAAATAAAATTTAGATAGGTCTTCTTTGAAAAATATTTCAATAATCTTACTTAGCCGTCGATACATATTATTTATATTGAAATAAAGGATTTGAGTTCTATTACAAGCATGTGGATGGGGCAGTTTCGCCAAATTGGGTAAGTTCGTATAATCGTTCGAAAAAATACGAAGGCATCAAAAAAAAAAATTACGGACACATAATGAATTTTTGCTAAGAAGCTTATAATGGCAGAAATACACCCGAAGAGATTCCCAAACTGAGAGAGTTTCCCAAACCGTTTAGAAAAATTGTTTTTTCTACAGAATTTCGATGTTACTTTTCCCGGGATGGGAGCATAGGTTTAGTAGACCGTTAGCATCATCCTAATTTTAAACTAGCAAGCTTAAACGGAATATTAAAATTCGACTAGCGCCAAATGTTTGCATTCCAGCCTGACATACAATATAACTACATACCAAATCGACGTTTAAAATTTTTTAACCCTATCCGCTCTTTGTATACATTGTCTATTTTCTGCCTTTTGTAAGCGCTCAATACACCTGATACTTATATTCTCATTTAGATTATATTACAGTCCTCCATTTCTAGCGCCATTAGCGAATATACACAAATACACAACTATTTTGTAATTTAATATACATATTGTCAACGCGCGATTAGTATTTCCTCAATTATTCCACAGCTAAAGTGGGAGCTTAGAACGTACCCAGCAGTAAAAAATGACGTAGGGTTGAAGTACATAATTATTGACTACCTTCTAACTGGTGATAATCCCTGCAAAAATGGCAAAATACTCTAGTCGGTAGAGTATTCCAATATCGGAGTATCCAATAATAGTCCAATTTCATACAAAAAAGGTGGTCCAATTAACATGGCGATGTCCTAGGATTGGACCACCCATATACAATTAGTACTCCATAGAGTACTACAATGTAAAGCGAGATTTGGAGTAGGTGTACCTCTCTGTCTACGCTATGTACTCCAACTGGAATATTGTAGTTGGAACTTTTTGGAAAAATACTATTGTGTTGGTGTTCCATGGAGTACGGGGGGGAGTGCGCCTAATGGTCCAATCCTAGGAGATCGCCGTGTTAATTGGAGCACCTTCTTTTATAGAATTGGATTTTTCTTGAAGTATGCATTGAAACTAAACTTTATTTAGTAAGCGTACTTTATTTAGGATCACAGTTAAGAACGAGTGTTTAAGGACTGAATAGGGGGGCAACTAATACAGTTTAAAGTTCTACGACGAAACAGATTTAGAGAAGGCTATACAGTTTAATGAAATAGTTTTACGATAGTTTTACTATCACAATTTACTACAGGGTATACATTCATGCATACTAATGCTCGAGTGTATAGTACAAAGCTCATAAAAGCTAGACAGTGAGTTGGTTTATTATATACACAGCTTTAAATGGGTGAACTCATCATTCATTAAGATCAGCTCACGTACAAAGATATGAGTGATGTATAAGAATATACATAAACGAATATCTTTTATAAACTAGTTGCGAAAAGAAGCATGCGGTGAAATACGAAAGTTGATATGCGGGCTATTTTGAATGGATGTATTATTAATTAATAGGCCAAATAAATGTTTTAAAAGTATGCGTTGGCTTGACTAGTAAACGACGGTCTTGTTTTGAAAACTAATTTTTCAAACACACCTTTTGTAGCCCATGAACTTTTTGGACTTTAATAAATATTTTGGGCTCGTTTTGAGTCCGTTTTGGATTTGACTTGAAACCATGGGGGATCCATGATGGCAAACTATATTTTTACAGGTTATATTCTCATTATACTCTTTCCTCATTAATCTTTTAAAAATTTCCATAGAAAATTTTTGGAAAATTTCGTTGTGCCAGAAACATGAATGTGTAGCGCAAAAAATTTAAATGTGCTAAATATTTATGTTTCTGGCGCAACCAAAATGTTTAAAAACTGAATTGTTAAATTATTAACAATTTTTGTGCTACACATTCATGTTTCAAATTTAAATTATTGAAAATTTTTGTTTTGCCAGAAACATGAATGTATTGTATGACACCATGTCGTATACGTAAAAATTTTGCTACACATTTATGTTTCTGGCAAAACGAAAATTTTTAAAAATTTAAAAATTCAGTTTTTATACATTTTTTTTTGCTCCAGAAACATGAATGTGTAGCACATTCGTTTTTCTGGTACAATTTTCAAAGATTGAACTACACATTCATGAAAATGGTATTGCAAATTTCCGGGGGTTCCTTGTAATTTGGAAACCCAGGATTTTTTGTTGAATCGTAGAGGAAATAGAGGTTAATCACGTGAGCCTATTAACCTAAATCTGGAAAATTCGCACATTCATGCCTCTGGCAAGCGAGCGACGATATGTCTTTCTTATAATTTATAGGCTGATATAGGCACATAACTAAATATGTACCTAAAATGATTCATATACGTACGGAATAATTTGCTTCAGCTACTTAATGGCAAGTGTAGAGCTCTGCCACAGATTCTTTAATTAGAAAATCGACATAGAAAACTTATGATAATTAGTAATAATTAGCCGATAGTTTGAATGAGTAATGTGAACTACGACTACAAAGGCAAACAAAAACAAGTAAGGGAATCCAATTCTGAGTGTAACTAAACTTGATATAGTCAATTGTTAGGTTTTAGCAACAAAAATGGAGTTGTTCACCAATTTTCATTGAAAAATGATATGTACATAACTCAAGTAATATACCCCTTCAAGAAAGTTAGCCTAATCTCCAACAACTCCTGGAAATACAGGATAAGGAAAAAGTACATAGGATTTTTCATAGAGCTTAACTCTGGACTGATATTCGCTATGAAGATATACCAAGTTGATATCCAACAACTCCAGACAAATTGAAGATAGGGGAGAATAAGCGTTTTATAACCTTTCATATTTCGAATTAAACATTCATTTCACAATTATATGGAAAATCCTCATACAACCTCGAACATCTAAATTGAAAATAAAATAGCATTTTCATTCAAACTCGTTCATAACTATCATCATACAAGTTTTCAAATCAACGAAATTCGCCTGCAGTTTCACGAGATGTGCTATCGGCAATTTCAACCGTTTTGCATGTCAATATGTAGCTCAAAAAATGACAAAACGATTTTCCAACAGGTAGACGGAAAGCGAAAAATCGGTAAATGTAAATGCTACAAAAAGGAACCGGATTGATTGTATAGAACACTACAAAAACAACTTTTGTATATGACCCTAGAGATATACACGTCAAACCGGCAGGGCATCAATTCAACCGAATTAGTGGAAAAACAACAACATCAACAGCAGATGTAAAACAGAATGGAAAATGATCAAAGCAATGGACTGTGTACCTATGTAGGTATGTTGTTATACCTTTTTCGTAAATATGTGGGTATGTCAGTGAGTCACTAACGGCTTCTGTGTTTGCATTTACCTTTATTGTCGTTGGATAAATCAGATAGATTGATTCAAAAAAGGTACCTACATAATGGGAGAAGGAAATACATATTCCCAACAAATCATGAAGTTAGATTTCGATTGGAGGTACATAAGAGAGCTATCGCCATTCTCCAATCTCTAACGTTAGACGACGAATCCAGAAAACCATAGTTCTCCACCGTCGCCCTCGAAAAGACAATAGTCAGAGAATTATGATATAACTTCATGTGATGTGAGGTTATGTATATCATGTGATATGAGGTGATATATATCATGTGAAAAGCCATGGGCATTTATCAGATTTGTTGTTATATGACCACCTATGATATAATTTCATATGATTTGATTTATATCACATGATAAGTCATTTATGGGATTTCATGTTATATGGCCGCTTAAGATAAAATGTCATGTGATGTGTGGTGATGCATATCATTTGATAAACCATGAGCATTTATTAGATTTGGCTTTCTGTGTCACGTCTGCTGTACGCTTGTTGAATAATTCGACGTAACATCTTAGAGTGTTGAAAGGTTTGCAACCAAATCTAACGTTATGCTAAGCTCATAATTTTAATCTCGAATGAATTCTGGTTGATATTGATCTGTCTGAGATTTGATTGTGTACAATCATCGAGCTTTTAAAGTTTCAATAGACAAAGCAACGAAGGCACCGGATATTGCAGGCGATAGATTAAACTGCAACAATTTGTTACGCATGCGCGTGGGTAGAATAATTGAAAACGTTGAAGAAAAAAAGAATGTTAAAAATTAAAGTTTGTGGTTCATTATTGAGAGCAAAAGTAGCAATATCAAATAAATAAACTCAAAGAAAATATTGATGGTGATGTAGCATACTCAGACACAGGGCACAGAAAAGTAAAGGAAAGGAAGGAAAGGAAAGGAAAGGAAAGGAAAGGAAAGGAAAGGAAAGGAAAGGAAAGGAAAGGAAAGGAAAGGAAAGGAAAGGAAAGGAAAGGAAAAGAAAGGAAAGGAAAGGAAAGGAAAGGAAAGGAAAGGAAAGGAAAGGAAAGGAAAGGAAAGGAAAGGAAAGGAAAGGAAAGGAAAGGAAAGGAAAGGAAAGGAAAGGAAAGGAAAGGAAAGGAAAGGAAAGGAAAGGAAAGGAAAGGAAAGGAAAGGAAAGGAAAGGAAAGGAAAGTGAAGTGAGTCATTCAGGACTTTTATAGGAGTAATATTCAACTCTTACGTGAGTCATAGGTGGTATCACAACGGGCCTTTTAATACAGGCCAAGGTGTGGCTCTGCGGCAGCCACTTGAACCTAACCTACGTGAGTCATATACGAACCTTACATGAGTCATATATGAATAGCCTATTAGTTACTTATGACTCAGTTATGAGTCATTTATGACTCGTCTATGAGTATTTTATCGATTCGTCTATAAGTCATATACCACGGTTCTATTAGGCATATTTGGCTAATAGAAGGCTTTAAGAAAAGGAATATCAAGAGAGAGAAATGAAGTAAAGGACAGGGGAAAACAACAAACAACATAACAAAGTGAAGTTTTGTGATCGAATTTCAACCACTTGGCGAAAACTAGTTTAATTAAATTTATGTGAAAAAGAAACATGTTTACATATAGGGATTAAATTCAGCTATTATCGATAACGAATTTTCAAAGCTTTTGCTTTACTATTTCCACCAAAGGGCAAATTCCCGCTGAAATATATGTATATACACATTTGTACCAAGAAGAGTGAGATGTTATGTCGATATAAAAACAAAAAAAGGCGGCTAAAAGCCACGACCTCTTGTGGCCAGTTATTGCGCTTGATGCATTCCATCCCACTTCACTTATTAAATTTTCAGCTGTGAAAAACACATAGCATACCTCAGGGCGCAGACAATAAACTATATAAAAAATATTCTTTTGTGTTACTAAATATGATATGTTTTCATTATAAAGCCAGCCAGCGTTTATTTTGGCATATTCAATTTTTTTTACATAGTATTTTAAATTCATTCGCCTCTTACACCAGTGAGAAACCTCGCAATTGAATACTCTTTTGTAAATGTCAAAATGGTATTTAATAGTATTTATGGTGGTAAATGAATTTTCGTTTCAAGTTTATTTTTAAACGAAATTGGTTTGCCCTAGCACGTGCACACAACATGCAGACGAAAATAAATAAAGAACAAAAAGTAAGCGTAGTATGAGAGAATATTTGCTGACAAAATTTAAAAATAAAAACCAAAGTAAATATTAGCTTTCATGCATGCTAATGTTGAGTGAAAAAAGTGGGCATGCAGCTGAGCCTTGCAACATTGTGAATGGAACGGAAGCCATAACATAATACAAAATGCAGTTAAATGAATATAATCACACATACGACATATTTACTCAAGTAAATGTTTCCATAGAATTAATTTATACACAGTGAAAATTTGGAATATAATTCATATGCCCAGAAACTAGTTCTAGAACCCCTGCCTGAAAATACCTTCTTTGGTATGCGACCAAAAATACCTTTCATTTGATACCCATATTGGCATATCTTGTCCAATATATAAAAATGATAGGTGGCAACCCTGTAAACCGACGAAGTGGTAACCCCCAAATAGGAAGTCTTAGAATAAAGCATACGATCTACATGCCAAACTTGATCGAAATTTCGTCACCCGTTCCCGAGTAATTGGTCGGTATACAAAGGAATAAATAAAATGCCGTTAGGTGGCAACCTTGTCAAAAAATATTTTCATTGTTATACGGCCAAAAATACCTTGCATTTGATACTCATAAACGGCCGAAAATATCCTTAATTTTATAGCAATATTGGTATATGTTGTTCAACATTAAAAAAAAGATAGGTGGCAACTCTGTAAACCGCCCGAAGTGATAAGTCTTACAATCAATCGAATCATCTATATGCCAAAATTGATACAAAACGCTTCTACCGGTTCCTCCAAAAATCAAATAAATTCCTTGCTGGGTAAGTATTTTTGTTCTGAAACAAGCGCGCCCATCTCCAAATACTTGCAAACTACCGCAGTAACTCCACCCGAATACAAAAAAGTGCACCGCTATATTTATACTCATTTCGCAACTCTACCTCCCGTCTTAAGTCTTCTCATATTTAGTGGGTGTGCTAAATGAATTCGATAACCTCTTCGCTACTGCTGCTCGCATTTCAAGTTGCAGCAAACCAACCGCACCCACCGGCATGGCACGCTAGCATGGCGCGGCACAAAGTCGTTTCAAATTGCTTACGAATACTTTTGGCTCCATTGCCAAAATGTATAGTAAAATATATGTATGTACATATGTGTGTATTTAATTTATACTATGTGTGTGTGTGTGTGTGTTTGCATGGAGTGTGCTGTACAATCGTAAGCGGCTTAAATTGGCAACAATCCTCCCGGTAGCTTAACTAGACAACGCCAAATTGCTGCCAACGGCCAACATATACACATTGCTTGTTGATGCATATGAACGTTTGTGCTGGTATCCAGGGACGGATTTACTTTAGGGACTTTAGGCGTGATCATGGGCTACCAGTATTTCCGGACCCTTGATATTTAAGTAAATTATTAGATGCCTAATACCTGGGCAGCCGAGCTTTGTTCAGCATTTTCTTGGTTGCCATATAATTTATTTTTTTTTTTTAAGTGTTTTTTTTAAGTGTTTGTTAAGATAGGTGGCAACACTTATGTAGACGAGCTTATATTGTAGCACATTGTAAGTTTTCACAGGTGCCAAAACGGTTTCCAATACAATTTTTAAAAATTTAAATAGGTGGTAACCCTGTAAACCATCCCAAGGGGCAAGACCCACGCAGAAAATCTTAGAATGAAGCATACCAAATTGTATTCAAATCGGTGGTAACTCTATTTGAAAATATCTTAGTCGTAATACAGATCTAAATTGTTTGAACAAAATTTTTGGCGACGGAAAAGTTCCAAACATATCGGGATATTTCTCCAAGAAATCCTCTTGTACCCGTTAAAGGGTCCGAACAGGTCGAGCGCAGATCTACATATGTCTCTTCAAATGACACGTGCTGCTTTCCTGAGAACGAAACCGGAGAAGAAAATAATTTGGGAAAATCTGCACTAAACCTAAGCCCCGGCTATATTTTCCTTACACTAGACAACTCTACGTAGAGCCTTCCAATTTGCTGTAAGTGCATTTGGCTTGGCTCCATGAATGGCGTTGTTACCTTGTCTCCCGACGAAGTCGATTCATCTTCCGTCAATACGTTGGGTGATACACAATCTTGCCTATATTTTTGAGACAATTTTTTACACTTTTCTGTCCTTGGGCTGAGGTTTGGGCTAGCTCCCCCGATCAGCCTAGGAAACCACGCCTTCAGCTTCTCCACGAGGATTTCAGTGACGTCACTATGTGCAGACGGACGAAATGTTGATTGCTGTCTTGAAAGATGTCCCAACACCGTCGAAGCAGCTCCAAAACTCGTATGAGTTGATTTTGGTTTTTACCAGTGCAGGAATTAGGGACCATAAAATAAAAAGAGAAAATAAAAAATTTCGACGGTGGAGGAATTTCATGGCGCAGAAAGTCCACTATAAGTTCGGGGGAAGGGCAGTTTCTACACCAACTAGGTCTAAATCCATAACGGTCTTACTAACACATTTTAACCTTCCGTTTTTAACACTTTGTCCAAGATTTGAGCAAATTGAAAAAAATGTAGGCCCCGATCAACAATCATTTCTAGGGCCTCCGCTAAACTGTAAATAGGTACGGCCCAGCTTATATAAATGAATGAAGCAAAGCAGACGTTGGAGTGTAGAATGACATAAACACCAGCAGCAACAGCAAACAACAACAACAAAAGCAGAACATCAAACCGCAACACCAGAGGCAAGGGCAGGAATACAAAACTCATTTCCCTAAATTATTCACAATTAAGTTGAGGTTTCAGTAAAAGGGTTAAAGGCTAATGATGTGTGCATTCATTATATTTATAGTTGATACATGATATGTTTGTGTGTGCAGAAATTCTGGTTGAAGGCAATAATAGAGCAATCTTTCATTAACGGGTAGAAAAAAGGCAACAAATCTCTAACATCGGTTCATTCAAAAAATCACTTCTGTTTACTAATGGAGCAGAACCAGTTACCTACATACCTTGAATTGATAGTTTATTTGTTCGAGTACTTCCGTCCTCTTCTTTAACATGAATTTCGTTCAATATTTTTAAAATGTTTTGCTACTCGGTGACAAAAGACTACAGCTCATATTAGCAATAGTCATTTGACAGATATCGTAACGAAATAACGACACAAATATAAAGGATTTATTGTATTCACATTAAATGAAACAAATGTATGTATGTAAGTAGTATGTCGCACCTAAAGCGCACTCGCGGCATTCGCGCTTACCAATAAGATTTATATTTCGACACAATAAACATTTGTAAACAAAAAGGATTGGCGCGATGTCACATGACTAAAGGATTAAAATGTGCATGCACACATATATACAACAAATATACCCAACAAAACGTACATACTGGGAGACAACATACAGAATATAATGTCATTTAAGTGAAAAAGTAAAGTTTTTATTAAACATTAAATATGTTTTGTAGGTACAGCGGCGACTGGCTCAATGGTTTCGAAAACAATTAAATTTGATTGGAAAAGTTTTGTTAATTTTTTTGAATTGAAAGACATATTGCCACAACTACATTCAGTGCAAGTTAAAGGAGCAGCTATTGCGAAGACTTTCAGGCTCTTATCCACACACTACATCTTCGGAGTATGATAAAATGAATAGATTCTTAAAATGCAATTATGTATAAGTCGAGTGTGACTGGTGTTATGCAGACCGAGGGAATTGATCTAAGATTTAAGCAGGAATCGGCTAATCGACAAAAACAACAACAACAACAATAAAAATCAGTTGGAGAGGCTATAGATTAAAACTTCACATTATACTTGATAAAAAAAAAATTTATCGTTCTATCATAGCACATCATATCGAGTCTCGATTTTTAGGTAATGATTTGATGTTTTTTTTTTTTTTGATATGTCAAAATATATATATATTCTAATAACATAAGGTCAATTTTTATAAGTATAACATTTGTCCAAATCGTAAAAAATCACAGTATTAGTGTTCCGTTTTCAAACTATAAAGTGCGATGCAAAAAAAATATCACATCATAGGAATGATGTACTGTAATTGTAATGTGTTTAAGTTATGAATTGATGTTTGGTTTTTGGTTCAGACCAGATTAGTCCAAATCTGGCCATGATCGGTTGATTTAACAATATTACATTAAGTTAGGCTCAATAAAATATCATATCACATAGAATTTGATCACATGCGACATCAGATCACGATTAGTTATTAGTTAATTCTTTAATATATCAGACATTTGAAACACATACTAGGTATATAAATTTGAAAAGGATAAGAGCAATGTACCAACATTGATATCACATTTGCTCAGCATTATAAGATCAGATCCCGAAAATCCCAGGATGGTTAAAATCCTCGAAATTGGCATACCTAGAACCAGTGTTGCCACACGTAGGGTTTTATCCCTATTTGTAGGTCTTTTTGGCTAAAAAATGTGTGCGTAGGGTAAAAGGTCGGCTTTTACATATTTCACGAAATGTAGGGTTTTTTTACATGGAAAACATTCAAGGTGTAAAAATGCATCGTTTGTTGCCAACATGCGTCCTGTGAGTTTTGTGCTATTGCACACACATACAAAATCCAGTAATTTTTAAATGGCTTTAATTATTTTAATACATAATTAAGATAATCGCACACGGTTTGACGTTTAAGAAGCTTCAACTTTAAGAATAAGTAAAGATTTTTTTGAAAAAAATTCTAAAATTATGACAAAATTCACTTTAAAAATGCCTTTTTCCCATACAAAGGGCGAAAAAATAGGCACCCCTAAAGGGGCAATTACATAAAGCTTTGTTAACCTCGCCTGACATTTGCAACCTCAAAACTTTGCGCTCAACTTCAGGGGTATGCTACAATGAACGCTTTGACGCTTCTCTTTTATACATTTGTTTTCTCCAAATTTTAATTCTTAAATTAAAGCAAAGTCAACAACATCTGATTGTCAAAGCTAGCAAAGCAAGCAAAATTTGAGAGTTTGCCAAATTTCAACCTTGCTTCAACTTTGAGGTTTTCTATTTGCCATGTTTCGTTGAAACACGTACATTGAACTTATCTGTCAAAGTCAAAGTCCGAGGTAAAGTTGATATAAAGTTTTATGTAATTGAGGTTTTAGGGTTAAGTTACAGCGATGATCTTTTGCAAATCTTATTTTCTCATCAATTACTAACTTTTTGGGGGGTTATACAAAAAAAAAAAAACATTTGTTTTTTATTTGAATCACCCGAATATACATTTATGTATAAAAACTCGTTCTAGTTTTTTGAAGCTAATAAAAGTATCTGAAAAAATACCTATTTTTGATCATTTCTGTATAAGCATTGTCCTATAAAAAAATTGCAATATATAGCTATGCGGTTTTTAATATTTCCGCAAGGAAAAAAATGTAGGGATTTTTGTAGGTATCTTTTTTTTAACGCGTAGGGTAATCTAGAGAGTTTTACTTCATTTATAGGGATTTTGGAGGAAAAAAATGTGGCATCACTGCCTAGAACATGTAAAGATAGCACTTTTTTTTGGTTGTGACTCAGGTAGGTATTATACTTTACGCAAATGCAACTTAAACAGAATTTTTGAAGTTAACCTCTTACTCAGCGTTGCAATGAAATTTGATTAGGAAATACAAATTGTGACGTAAATTTAAACTTTTGGTTTCGTATATTCAGCAATATCTCGAGAAAGGGTGAAACAATTTGGATCAATTTTAGCATTATACTTCATTCTTAGATTTTCTGCTTAGGTGTTGCCACTTCGGTCGGTTTACAGGGTTGCCACATATCGCAATTTTTTTTATATTGCACAAGACATGTCAATGTAGGTATCATAGGAAGGTTATTTTCGGCCGTATACCAACGAAGATTTTGATTTTTTCCTTCTTATATCCAGCTAAGCTAATGCTGAAGGAGCATACACTCCGCGAAGCCAACGAAAGATGGCTACAAGCCCCAGGGTGCCGGATATCCAAGCAAACCTGGCCAAAATGCGATCTTAAAAGATCTAGACACATATACGCCCTAAAAAGGAAGGAAATCTCCATATTAATAGGTGTTTTAACCGGGCACTGCCTTATTGGTAGGCACGCAGCAAGGCTAGGCGTTCCCTACCGACGATACTGCAGGAGTTGCAAAGATGATGAGGAAGAGGAAACGGTGGAGCACCTCATCTGCAACTGCCCGGCCTTAAGCGGAGCGAGAACGCGCTCTCTGGGAGTTCCCTTCCTGGTTAGCTTAAGCCAGGTCGCGGAGCTAGACATAAAGGACTTGATGGCCTTCATCAAGTTATCGAAATGGTTCGAGGAGGGGTAGCGGTGTCGGTTAGGAGTGTCAGTCCCGGGTTTCGGCTATATGGAGAGTCCCGACAGCACTGGGATTTTCCATATGGCCGGGCCCCGGGACTGACTTTCCTAGTGTTTGGTGGTATCACAACGGGCCTTTTATTACTGGCCTAGGTGTGCCTTTGCGGCAGCCACTTCTACCTACCTACCTTCTTATATCCAGCAATATCTCGAGATCGGATGAAACAATTTGGATCAAATTTAGCATAAAGACATCATACTTCATTCTTAGACTTTCTACTTAGGATTGCCACGTTGGGTAACCCCGTAACCTGCCTAATTTTGTTTAATATAAGCACAAGCAAAGTAGCTACCTATTTTATATATTCCTTCGTGTATCGACCACTATCGCTGGAGCCTATTGACCTTGGGACAGTTGTAAGGCTTTCCAGCTATCTGGGTTTTCATACGCTTTTTAAATATCTTAAAGATTTATCTAAAAGTGAACCTCTACTGCGTTCAGTCAGCAGATGAGCAGACTTGGTATATCCTTCCTTTTTATTCCTGTTCTCGGCCAACGGACCAAAGTTTACATACCATTACATGTATCATATAAAATTTGCATCTAAATTCAACTTTACATAGGTACATCAATATCAATCATTGAGTTTTCTAATTCAAATACTACTCGATGAACTACAAAAAAGAAAGTAAATTATGATAGATCTCATCGATATCAAAAACGAAATAGAAATCTTTTGATCAAATATTTGTATTGTGAAAATGTTTCTTAATTAGTTTCACAACCATGGGTTAGTATGTGCTCCCACTCGCCCATAAACATAAACACCAATACATCTTTATGCATTCGTAGAAATGTAAAGAAAATATCACATTATGCTGTAAAAATCATTTACCCGTACACGATATTAAGTTGATGGGTTGACTACGCTGACGGTCAGAGTCAGACCATTGGGAACGATTTTGTGAAGTTGTTTTGAGCAAGCGCCAAGAGATTTGAATAACAAATGCAGATGTAGTTATAAAGAGTATTCGAAAGAATATAAAAAACGATGCCCACATAAAAATGTATGTAAAATTTATACAACTGTTTCTTCTATTTTTTTATTCATACATTATACTGATGATTCTGGCAGCAATCTGAATGCGGCTTGTTTCTATGTACATATATGTTTACCACATTTCTTTTATATGTCTGTATGTTTTCATTCTTGTTTATAAATTGTATGCATTTTTTTCCACATTTCTATTTTCTCTCATTAATGACATGTAAACAAATGCATTTGTTTAGTGCCAAAGAATCAGAAAAGATCCAACAATTGAGTGGGCGAGCGAAAGTCTATGGAGACTAGACTGTGACACCACAGGGAATAAACTTATTATGTGTAACCAACCAATGTGGATGTTAATGACTAAGATGAGTTGAATTTTGAGTTCATTTGGGTTGAGTTCAGTCGAGTGTAGTCACACTACAAAAGGCATACAAACACACATCAGATATTGGACTAGACAAGCTTTGGACTTAAGTGGGTTGAAGCATGTTTGGCAGCTACATAAGTCATGAGCAATAGTGGAATGGATGTGAAGCTAACTAACTAACTGCTCTTCTCCTACACATGCGCGTAAAAATGTATGTAAAAATAAGCATTAGATTGCCCTCATCTTCATGCAAAAAAGTTTGGCATTTTTCCATCAACAATTTTCTACATATCTAGACTCTTTCTGAAAGGATCCTGTTATTGTCCAGGAACATTCAAATATCGAACTCAATTGGCTTGAGGACCAGAAAAATCTCTTTTTTCATATATTCTCTAGGTTTAGGGCCCTAAGATGATCATGAAACGATCACAAATGACTTGTCTTCAATGCGGTTCAGCTACGATAGATCTCACTTCGCTATCACTTTTCGCGAAATTATCGTAACGGGCGTTTTTTCGAATACTACTTTTTGATGCAAGTTTGTTCCATATCGCTCAATGCATCATCTGGTAAAATATTATAACTAAAATCCTTATAGTAAGCTAAAAATACTAGGGTAGGTAGGTAGGTTGCAGTGGCTACTAGTAGACGAACTAGCACACATAGGCAACGGATGTCCCGTTGTGATACCACATGGATCCAAATGATCCCCTACTCGAACCACTTTGTCGATTCCGCGAAACGCAGAATGTCCCTTAGCTTAGTTATTGATAATTCGCCAAGATGATAGAAAATACCAGACACCAGATATTTTAATATTAACACAGGAGGTGCCTCACTGTCTCAGGCTCCTCCTCATCTCTGCAGCTTTTGCATTAAAGGAGATGCCCAGCCTTTATGTGTGTCTCCCTAAACCTATATGCCCCGTAATATGCCATATGGAAAATCCCTGAGTTGTTGGGATTCTATTAAATAGTAACTTACTCTACATTTTGCTGAGCCACCCTAATGTGCATCTAGTTGTGCTCCTCATAAGGTGATTGTTTTTGTCGTTGGTTAACACTTTTACAAGCTTGCAGGTTATTGTAATGATTTATACAAATGACAAACATGTGTATGCTTTCACTTTTGAAGTTTTAATTAGCTATTTTAGTTCAAATTTTATAATTACTAGTAGATAATTAAACTAGAGCTACCATTTGCCTTTTAAAACAAATGTCTCTTTCGAAATCAACTGAGTTTTCGTTTTTGTGCTAGAAATGGTATTAAGTATCATCTCCTCAAGTTTGGGTATTTTTTATCTAAAGAACTAGTTGATTTGTTAAATAACATAAATTTATGAATATTGAACTATTAAAAGGGTTTATGGAGAATCATTTGCTTGAGATTACTATTATCCTAACACTGGCTCCTAACTATCAAAAGTGAAGTGGCAGTCAAAGCACACATGGAAGGTTTTTTTAGTTACAGGAAATTCCTTGCCTTGTCGTTTTGGAAGAAGTGTTCCAATCATGATATACATATATGGAGGGCTAAGATATTACGATCTATTTCCAGAGGAATGTTTATCTTATGGGGTTGGATCTCATTGGAATTTTGTTTTATGTGGTGGGTCCAAGACAGGCGCCCGCTTGCAGCCTCACCTCATGATGACAGACGCGGCTGATGCAATCCCTTTGCAAGACCTTAAGCCGACTATGTCGGCGAGTACCGAAGAAGATATAATGATGAGCTGCATGAGCTTTACGCAGACATCGACATAGTTCAGCAAATTAAAATCCAGCAGCTCCGCTGGCTTTGACACGTGTTGCTAATGAACGAAGACGCTCCGACCCAAAAGGTATTCTTATCGGCACCCGCCGGTGGAAGTAGAGGATGAGGGAGACCACCACTGCGAGGGCAGGACCAAGTGGAGGCAGATCTGAGAACACGCGGTGTCTCCAATTGGCGCCAGTTGGCTCCACAAAGAAGCTAGCCTACAAAAAATTTGCGACTAGTCTCTAAAGAGAGTGATGCGCGATTCATATTTTTACTCTACAATGGCCCTTTTGTATCCGTTTGGGCATAACTGGGTATCAATGGTCTATGCGTTTGACATGCAATAGTAACAGCCCATTCAAACTCATTCCGAACGCATTCTTCACCAATCGCATTTTTTGCAGGGTGGGATCAGTATTTTTCGTGCTTAGAAACCCTAAGTATTCATATTTCACAAATCACATTTAAACGTGCGTTAATCTGACGTATCTCTATCATGACCATATCCAGATACATCAGCCAATCTTATGAAGATCAATATAAAAATTAATAGCACTTTACCATAAGGCCCTATCGAGTACACTGATTTCAATAAGCTACGTTATTGTTATGTTAGAGATAAGAAAGAGAATGAAAAATCGCACATCACTAGCGACAACTGTTATACAAAAGTTGCCAACTTCCAACTGTTGATACATTGAAAGCATAAGAAGAAGCATTAGACATTTGACTCTTATATAATATATGTATGTAAATAAAAACCGGCTGTTTTTTACAAATGCAAAACCCTTCGCTATGATTCAGCCGCTGTTCCTGTCACGCATCACTTAGCGTTAAATCAGGGCTCGGCACAAACAAAAGTGAGCATGGGTTAACGAAAGAGCAGTCATCGCACCAACTAAACTATGTTATCTATCTCCCTCGCTCAGTAACAAGCACACAGCAACAGCGTATGTTGTTGAGCCGTTGCTCGCAATTGTGAGACTGGTCCGTGTGAGCGTAAAATCTGTGTTCTCAGACTTTCGGACAATTTTCCCACTAGCTGCCTAGGCCTGGTTTACAACCATATTTGACTTTAAAGTTAAACAATGCCACTATCAACAAAACAAAAAACCACCATGTAGACATTTTCAATAAACATACATAGATAGCGTTAAAAATGTAATATAACAAGTATTTCGTGAAAAAATTGCATAAAATGCGCGCATCTGAGGCAAAACAAAAACGTATGCATATGTGAAAAAATAAAAAACAAAGAACGTAAAAACAAAGCCAATACAAAATATAAACATAAACAGAAAATTCCAAAAAGCAGGCAAAATATATTAAAAACCCGATCTACAAAAAAGGTGGTGGTACACAAACGAATTGACTTTGAAGGGCAGGCAGACACACTAAATTGGTGCTCACACACACGCTCACTAAAATGTTTATGGATTTGTAAAAGAAAGAAAATAACACAACCAAACAAATAAACAACCAACCAACCCAGCCGCAACATAGCCAACGACAGCTCGTACATACACGCCATTGATACCTTTATCATAACATAACTTAACGCACATAGCCGTTCCATCCAAACAAACATATGATGTGATGACACAAACCACAAAAATTGAAATATGGCAACAACGCATTCTTCCAGTAGTTTGTCACAGTATTGACATATTGCTAGCTGTCGGTTGCGCTAGCCTTGCTTCACCAAATGCGGTGTTGTGGTCGTTTTACACATGAAACGGCAGCGCAGTCGCGGTTGACGTCACAGTCAACTGCTCTGTAGTCATCTGTGTGTGTTTTTTGCGCTAATAAAAAATGTTTCTCTAATAGCATTACTTTTTATCAAATGCCCTGTGTGATGACAGTTTGTTTTTATTGTACCTGTGTATACCAGGAGCATGTAAAAGAATTTTTGTTTGTTGTTGTTGTATTTTTTAGCAATCAATGTCTAGCAATTTTTTCTTTCCACTTTAGCATGCATAATTGCCACCAAGTTATTCAAACTTTTTATATACATACATAGCCTGCTCTCTCTCTCTGTATTTAATTTTTTATTTTATCTTTTCATTTAAATTCGTTTGAGCGCAATTCAACTGCTCTTTTTACTGTCTCTACGTGTTATACCCAGATGTGGCTGTTCACTGAGAAGAATATTTTTCTTGTTTAAACCTCTTAAATTCTCACTCCATTCCATTCCCTCCACAGCAATGGTTGGGGTTATGTTGTATTATCTGACAAAACATTCCCCCGAAAATGTCGAAGGCGCTTCCTCCGGGTACTTTATTGCAGATTCGGGGACTTAGAATGGCCGCAGGAAAGTCGACTGGAGTCCTCGGCCAGAGGGTTCACCAGGATTAAATAAATCGATCCCATGGTAGTCGTTACTTCGAAAGTCCATGGCTTTGGGCTTTAATTGGTCTATGGTCAGATCTACGTAAAGCTCGTACAGTTCATCGTAAATTTTTCGGATAACTTTTCTATCTTATCCTCTCTCGACATTGTATACGATTCTGACCTGTACGTAAGGAATACTTCGTCTTGCCCTCGTTCATCGCAAGACCCTTTTTTTTTGTTTCTGTATCCAGGCCAGAAAAGCAAAATTCAAGCCGCGGTTGTTAAGGCCAAAAGGCGATTTTAGTAGAATGTACTATCACGGTTTAGCTGTTCCGCTCGATTAATCTTCCCAGCACCTGTTTGGTTTCGAATGACTCAGGTAGGTCCTTCCCAACTCTGTCTGAGCTGTTGGTATTGCTCGAGGTCATTTTTTATAGCCTTATTAGCAAAGATGGGGTCGGTTGTTGTTGTTCTTGTAACGAAGTGTAGCCCTACCAACGTTTACTTATCCTTAGCCTAAATTGTCATCAATGTCTTTTAACGGGAGTCCTAGGAAACTAGCTGTTTCTACAGGTTTGGATATGTGTTAAAAGAGTGGGCTCCGCAGAGCAATTGAATAGATGGTTGGTGTTATGAGGGGACGAGCCGCTAGATAAGTAGGAGTTTAATCTGCTACAATATCCACAGTGATACTTGTCTCTCGGGGAAGATGACGTTGGTGCAGATAATGGAATCCCATTTTTTGTGGATTGGGCAGAGCACTCTTTAGTTCCAGGCATGTTTTTCAATAGCCCTTCAGTTCGTGTGTTTGTACAGCTCGCGGGTAGTCTGTGCTTTCCAGCTTTTTTTACTTTTGAGCCGGAATATAGCCACCCTCACTTCATCATCAGTCGTGTGGTGAGACGTCATTTGATAGAATTGTCGGGCATTATTTCTGCCAGCCAGCATCTCCCCAAGCTCCCCACACTCACGCCTTTCGGCCTCGCGTGATTAATAATTTTTTCACCTTTCTTAAAAAGAAAATCAATATAATTTTTGAAAAAACGAAATTTTGAATTTTTGGCCCAGTCTAGTGGTTATGTTGTACAACTGGGTATACAGCCTCCCGTTTCACCCGAACCTAGGCTTAAACGTGTTTCGCTGGTTGCAAATTAATATTTGATATTTTCTCAGATTGAATTAAAGCTGAATGTTCCGCTATGAAAAAAAGCTCCACTTAATCGTAATCGCTGTAAATCGTCATCGCAGTTTGCTACGCCAAACATTTTAAAGTTTTACTTCCGACGAACACCACAAATGCATTTTTTATGCAAGTCAAGTGAGTCATGTGCGCCAAACAAATGTCCGCTAACTTATCAAGGGCTCAGCCAGACTTTGCTTTTATGCCTTTTCTTGTGTTCTTGCAGTTTATTTCATTTCTCTTTTTACTTCTATAATAACTTCAGTTTTCATTTGCTTATTTTATTAAAACCTTTTGTGCGCTCTCTTTTCCTACACACAACTTCCACAAGAATTCACTTCCAATATAAAAACTAGTAGCTCTCTGTCTGTCTCTCTCAATTTACTTTCCATCCATTGCCTGCTCGTTTTACTATCACCAGTTGAAGTTTGCTCACGTAAAAACCAAAATAATTGGTTTCACCCAGTCGTCTTCGTATTATCAATTTCACTTTCCACACCTCTTCATCCCTTTTACTATGTTGCACGCTTTCTTTTGTTCTTACTTCATTTGTATACAAAACATGTGCAATACCTTTAACAAAAAAAAAAAAAAACAAATAATTATAAAAGAACAGCAACAAAAACAAAATCACCACTCGTATGCAACATTGCTCTTTCCTGTTTCGCTCTTGTTGTTGTTGGTTTTGCAAACATGGAAATCACATCCGTTTCCAATCCAATCGTTGTTGATTTGTGGTACTCATATTTATTTTGTATGTGTTAGAATGTGACAACAACACTTGTACACGTTGTTCAACTCATACATATGTATTTGTGTATTTTCTTCTTCTTCTGTGCTTTGTTGTAGGATTGCCACTCATTTCTGAGTGAAGTCATTTCCCGCATGTGGGATTAAAGTAGATGTATGTATGTTTGTGTTGTTGTGTGCATATGTTTCGCAAACATTTTATTTAACAATTCTTAACGTAAAATGCATACATAAAAGGTAAATATAACTACATCACTGGGAAAAGTTGTGGGTGACAAAGAGTGTTTTCTTGCTAAGAGTTGTGCTCATTTATTTTATTTGCAATTCTCAGCCTATCTCGCCATGAAGGAAATGCAGTGTAGCCATGTTTTTGCGAAAATACACCGGAAATATCAGATATGTGACTACACGATATTTAGATTTTATCATTACACGTACCTACTACACTTCCGAATTGTATAAAATAACTTTTGACACTTTGCTGAGAATTTATTTCTTTGTCCTATCGTTGCTTGCTTGCCCGCATGAGTAAGTCAGTCTACTGGAGAGGCCATTAAATTAGGATGATATTATCATTATGATCTTATGATGCAAAGAAAATCGTTTTATCATGTGATATGATCCCAATGAAATTTTACATTATCAATTGATGAAAAGTAAATAAATATACATAATTTGAAGTAAAAAAAATACTTTTACTCTACTACTTCCGAGAGCATGACATAATACATAATAAATCGTACAGTGATGTGATAGTCACACCTTATCACAGTTGACTCGAATTATTTACCTACCTATCCTCTTTTCTTTACTGTCAAACAAAAGTATAAGCCATACAGAAAAGAAATCTACCCGGATGCTTGGGGAGTATTTCTGTTTATTTTAAAAAATAACAGGTCACAGCTTATCATATCATACAAATAAAATAATTTTACCATGTGATATGATCCCAATGAAATTTTGACATCATCAAATGATGAGAAGTGCTTTCAATCATATTGCATCACATCGTACACTATCACAGCACTTGATATCGCTTTGTAAATCATTGAATATATTTAAAGTATAAATTATTCTATCATACAACTTCTATGGCTTTTCATCACAACACACAATAATTATTTGCATCATATTATCACATCAATTTTTAACATATCACAAAGTGCAATATCACGTGTTGACTCGAATTATGTATCTTATTTTTTAACTAATTATGTCAAATTATAGCCCCTGTAGAAAACATTTTTCCCGCAGGTTCATTGGAGTATTTTCATTTATTCACAATATCTCAAACCAGGACACAGCTCATCATATCATACAACCAAAAATTATTTAATCATGTGATGTGATCGCGATAAATATTTGACTTCATCACGCGATGAAAAGTGCTTTCAATCTTATTGCATTTAACAGTCTTTTACATAAAAAAGGCAATTTTTCAGCAGAGCAAAACATTATCAGAGCACAACTCATCCTATCATACATAAAAATCATTTTATCACTTGATATGGCCGTGATGAAATGTTTACATCATCAAGTGATGAAAAGGTCTTACAATTACCATGTAACACAGACTACACTATCAAAGTGTATGATATCTATTTATAAATAAATGCATATATGTATTTTCAAGTTAAGATACTTCTACTATTGTATTAAATCACATCACACAATATTAATTTGCATCATATTATCATACCAGCTTCTCACACATCTCAAAGTGACATATCCTATATTAATAATCTTTATGGGAAACAATTAAATTTTTCTGGAGAGTAAAACAATATTAGAGACCACCTCATCATACCCTGCAAAGAAAATCATTTTATGATGTGATGTTATCGCGATGAAGTTTTGACATCAACAAGTGACGAAAAGTGCTTTCACTCATATTGTAACACGTTATACAATATCACAACGCATGAAACCACTTTATAAGTTAATAAATATAAGTTCAAATAAAACGACTTCTACTATATTACTTCCGATAGCATTATTATTATTATAAGGCATCATTACACCGCGACCATTAGTACGATCTATTGTGTGAATCGCTTAGTATTAAATTCCATAATATTGTTATATCAGTTGTGAACATATCACCCAATGACACATCACATTACGCCTTATCAAAGTTGACTCGAATGAAAGAAGAAGAGAATAGGGTACTTTCCAAAGATTTTGGAAGTTTTTTCGTAATATCACTATGCATCATATCATCAGTTTTTAAAGCATCACATCGTGCCAAATCACATTACGCCATATCACCACAAGTTCGAATTACATTATTTCCTTAGCGGTGCTGTTCTTTCTTATTGTATTAACTTCATGAAGAACAGTAGATTATGATAAGGCCCGTTAAATGTTGACAACGATGTTATTTTGACTGCAGTCTCAAAGTTTAATAAATTCCTTATTCGTATCTAATCATACTACTTTTTGTGATCATCCGAAAAATTGGTAAATATAAAATCTGCTACACACTTCAATGCAATTCACACGACGTCAAAAGCCGGTAAATGTCGAAACTTCAAACGGCTACGAATGACAGTTGCCAGTATTTGGTATTAAAAAAAGGTTAAAAAGAAAAGGAGGAGCTGCGATATACAATAACACAAACCATAGAGTACGTGGGAAATACGAATATTCGTATGTGCCAATAGACCATAGACTGTAGCAGTAAAAATACGCCAATTCCACTAAGACATGTGTCAATGCTCTTCTTAAGCTCAACTTATCGCTTTTATAAGGCATTCACATATGTATGTATGCATGTACAAATATCACGTATGTGACCTTTTTTCCAAACGTCAATGCAAAAACATTACAAGTGCCTTCTTCATGCAGCAGTACTCATGGTGGAGCCACATCAACAACAACAAAGTGACCAACTGACCGCCCGGCCAACCGTATAAACGACCAACTGATAAATTCAAAGCCTGATGAATAGGCGCTCTAGCGGGCAATAACGTTTGCACAATGGGCCAAGCAATTGTATGCAATGAATGACCGACACTACACAACTCAGGCAAGTACATACGTATGAATACTAGACAAGTAGCAAAAACAACAACGATAATAAAGAGAGTCACATTTATAATGACCAAACTGGTTGAATAGCTGTGTAGAAGGAATCATTGGGGCAGCAAATATTGTGGCAGTTGAGTTAAGCTCAATTTCCTTATTGACTTACGTTTATTTGTTTTGTGTTTAGCTTTCGTCGTTTTCTTTTTAGGCGTTTATGCTGTCGACGAGGAGTCGTTTACTTTAATAACTGTAAGCATGGCGACCTCATAATAAGAAAGGGGCTCGTTTTAGACCTTCGTTAGAAAAAGGCCCCCGCATTCACTACTCTTTTTCCAAAAACACCGAACCATTACCGAACATGACTCCTGTTGCTAGCTCAGAACTATCCTAGATCTAGACCATTTGACGACGCTACAAGTTCTAGATCAATATTAGAGCAACAACTTCAAGTGTCCTCTTTTACATTGGCCGTGGTGCCTAATTGACTCCTTTACTTAGCAATTATTTTTGAACCCGCTTTTATTCGGACCGTCTTAAGGTAGCTTCGATTTGAACAGTTTTCAGCTGATCCATTTCTTATAGTTCTCGTTGAGGATAAGTGATTATCGATAATTGATCTTCAAAGTGTCTTTTAAGTGTCCCGTTTGTGACAAGCGCAGAACGAGTCGCGAAGTGCTCAGCTCAAGATTGTCCTTTTTGGAGACTGGTTCAGAATTTTACTTCAGGGGAGAACCTAACTATTAATTCAATTTTATTAGGTACATTTGTCTTTTCTACAATGTTAGGTTCAAATGGCCGCTACAGAGGCACATTTATGCTAGTTTTATAAGGCCCCGTTGTGGTAACACCAACACTTCGAAGATCAATCCCGGGACTGGAATTGAAACCTTTGATCGGCACCGTTACCCCTCCTCGAACCATTTAGTTGACGTCATGGAGTCCCTTATGTCCAGCTTCGTATCCTGGCATGGCTATCAAGGAAGGGAACTCCCAAACAGCGCCTTCCCTCGCCACTTAATGCCTGGCACTTGCAGATGAGGTGTTTCACCATATCTTTCTCTTCATCATCTTTGCAACTCTCACGGCGTCATTGGTAGCACCCACCTAGCCTTTCTGCGCGCCTTCCAATAATATAGTACCCGGGTAATTACCCTATTAATTTGGAGATTTCCATCTTTCTAAGGGCGCAAAATTTAGGATCCCATTTTGCCCAGGTTTACTTGCATATCCGGCACGCTTGGGATCGTAACGTTGGCTTGAAGGGGTGTGTTCTCCTTCGAAAGGACAGACCTCAGCGTTCTTTATTACAAAAAATCTGCTTCGTTGTATCCTGCCTAGCAAGTTCATCTGCCCTACAGTTTTCTCAATGTCTCTAGGTGCACGCCATCTCTTAAAGAGATCGTTCTGAGTTGAAAGAGTAAGAACAAAGTGATTTGATGGCCGCTAGCTTTCACCAATAATAAAGATACTCGGTTGATAGTGTGTTTTCCAAACCAAGCCGCGGTGTTCATGATTTGGTAGTCTGAAAGAGAGTTCAAGTTCCAAGTAACGTGATTAATCCCCTCCTCCAACTCTGCCGTCTACTTTGGAACCATCGTTGTATATGAGAGTGCTGTCATGAGCAGCGAGATACCGATCCACGTCCTCACAGACTGCCCTACTGGAAATATTTATTTTAATGTGGGTATGTACCGTCTGTTATGGTCGCCCAACGATCTGTATTTCCAGGGAGAAAACTATCAGATTTTAGAATACTGTAGGGTTCAGTAGTGTTTGCGATCCAACCGGACCGTCCCCTTAGACGCAGGGTCGAGGCCGTCGTTGCAGATAGAGAAGTAGAATCCCAATAATGATCCGTAGAGTTTCGTTTAGCGTAGCGCCTTGATTTAGAAAAAAAAAATTGAGTTTTTCTTATGCTTTTCACACTCACTATCATCTTTGAACTAATATAAGTCCATGACCAGATACCCTAAATATGTGTAATAATGTAAACTATGCAGCTATTAGGGTCGAGCATGCTTTCCCAACCATCTAATTTTCGTTAGATTTTCATACCTTGTCTGAGAGAGCTGTTGCTGCAGCAGAAGTTGCGTATCTACTTCGAGCTGTCTAGTCATGACGCCACAACATCAATTAAAGAGTATTATTTTGGCACAATTTCACCTTTTTCTGTTGTTAGAAAATCAAAGTAAAATATTTTCTTATACATACCTTCAGAAATCTGTTTATTATAGCGCTTTGGGTACCAGGAATACGGTTATTTCCTTTTGCAGATTTAATGTTCGTTTTGTTGTTCAAAAATTATAGCGTATATACTTCCATTCACCCATGCTTAATTACCGTTTAAATGCAGTTTAATTGCCGTTTAGTTCATAGCGATTAATATAATTTTCGCCCATTTCTTTCATTTACACATGTCTTAGTATACCCTGCAGAGACAATCTCTGGTGGTGAACTTGTGCATGTCTAGTGCATTCGGAACTCTAACTAGAAACTTATCCTTGGGAGTGAAAATTACATTATATTTATCAGTGACATGTCTCCAGTCTATATCGGTACTATTTCTCTGATTGACATTTATCAAATCCAAAATTCCTTGTAATGGAATTCAAATAAAATCATTTTTTAATGACGAAGATAGAAGAGTAGTTATCATCGAACTAGTTACTATGTTGCACTGTATCCCGAATTCTGAAATTTTTTCTCATCTCAAGTCAAACAATTTAATATTTGTCGCTTGTGATTTGTAATTGGACAACATGGAATTGGAACGCGAATTGTCTCTATTGGGGACTATTGTCTCTTTTAGTAACTAGAAAAAGCTTACAGAATTCAGGGGTTAACCAAAATTTACGGTCCCTAATTAAAGAGTTTCCTGCAGGGTATGTATCAAAGTAGGTAACTGTTTGAGCTTGAAGCGCATTTTCTGCATTCTAATAGTTTGCCGAAAGCAGCCGTATTTTATATTCAGTCGTTATTTTACATATATTCCTTGCTTATGAGTTATTTACAAACAATTTCTTGGAAAAGATTTGTTTGGTTCTCCAATATACATAGTACTTCCAGCTGTGACTTTGTATCATACAATCACGAAAAAGTGTTTCTGCAAACCAGTTTTAATAAATAACTAAAAAATTGCATGCTGTTTCAAAAACAGCTGAACAAAATTAATAAACCAAAATGCGCGTTTTCATACAGTCGCACAATCTGGTGTAGCTAGAACCAACAATTTTCTTCACAAAATGACTTCAACTTATGATCTATGCTTAATACTATGTACCTTAATAAGTCTTCGGATGGAAGACTTCGTCTTAATAAATAACTTAAAATTAAAAAATATTTATTTTGTCTTAAACTCACCTGATCAGCAGCACAATTAACGCCGGCCAACAGGACAAACAGCGCAACAGAAAATATAAATTTTCTGCTACCGGCAAAAATGTCAGCAGTCAAGCGCCGTTGTTTGCCTGCCGTCATCTTTGAATCCGAAACTGACGTTGATATCCAACTGCTTGTTGTTGACGATGTTTTCTTGTTGATATTAAACATTTTTGATATTGTTGTTTTGGATAATTGCGCAGTATTATCGTTTTAAATGTAGTATCTTTACCGTATGGAAAAATTCAGGTTTTTATTTAAAAACGCGTATAAAAAAAACTTAGGAATAAGATCCCAGAGATATATTTTTTTATTTATCTGCAGACCGCGAAAATTTTGCTATGCAGCTGGATGGGAAATTTAAAAGAGCTAAATATTAAGTTTTTTAATACTTTTGAAATATTTTTTGAAATTTTCTCTTTTGAAAGAAAGTGTCGCGATCCATAGCTTTTTTTTTTTGGTTTATCTAATTCTCCTACTGGTGGACCTGAAAGGTTAAAAAAATAAACGAAAATAAATGCAGAGCATGCTTTTCGGCAGGCATTTAAGGTGTATTTTTTTGTTTTTTTTTTATTATTTCGTTAACGGTAAGATCTGTCAAAAAAATTTCCTTCTACAATTTGCTGGCAAGGAGATTCTCCATCGGATAGGTAAAAGAAAATTGTTTGACAGATCTTACCGTCACTGAAAAAAATAAAAAAGAATCGCTTTGAATTATAGTACTCTTGATAATAAATTGATCGAATAGTTATTCGAATAATTCAAACTCTACCACATTTGATTTTCAAAATTCGATTAGTTCGATTCAAATAGCTGTCTATCGCCAAAAAAGCGAAAATTCAAGTAGTGAAATTTGATTAGCAATCTCTTCAAATCCAAAAGTCGAATGATCGATTAATCGAATTATTCGAATAATTTTAAGAGCTCTAATTTATAGCTGCAGAATAGTATACTCTTCGAATTTTTGGATTACTTTTTAACCCTTTCATGTCCACTAATAGAAGAGTTAGATAACCAGAAAAGACCGAATCACGTCCGTATTCAGTGGTGTTTTGGTGTTTTTTCCTATTTTTTTGATATCAAATTGTTTTGTTTTAATTTAATTTTTAATTGATTATAATTCGCACAAGCCTACTTTTTAAGCGTAACAACACCACCGACTTTTACATGCTCTATCACATACACTTTTACGTACATAATATGTGTGTCTGTCTGTCCAATTGTATCCCGCAAGAATATAACATTGCGTGCATCGGCCCCTTTTCATTAAACCTAATAAAAACAACAAAAATTAACCCATCAACAGGAAAGGCGAAAGCAAACAGACGGACCAAGTCGGCAAACATCAAAGTGGCCAGTCGAGAAATATGTACGTAAGTACGCGCCGCCATGAAACCGTGAAGCAGCGAAATATTACAAAAACATAATATATAAATGGATAAAGTTTTAAAAGAAAAGATAACAAAAATAAACTTGTCGGCATATTCCCTCCAGTGGACTGCACTTGGCGCGTATGTATCAGAAATACTATATATCTACTCGTACTAACTGATGGAGGACTGGTTGGCATGCCGCAAAATATACGCATAGCTACTACTAATAGCTTCATACATCGATTTATTCATATATGGTAGAAATAAACAGAAAAATAAAGACCAAGCAAAACATATCCATCGATATTATTGAAGATGTTGATGATTACGATGACAGCCGACACAAGCGGTTCTCCAATATATACAGTTCATATATCGTAGTAATGGGTAAATAGGCGCAAGAGATATCGAGACAGTGCCAAGAGAAAAGCAAAAAAAAAAAACAGAAGTGGGGGAAAAATAACTTGGTACTGCTAGTGAGTTCAGCTGGGCTGTAGAAATGGTGGAAACTCCACCGTGGAGTTGTGTTATATGTGGAAGAACGACAATGTGGTGTCAATGGCGATTGTCTGTGGTGGATATTGTCACTGCACTATGGCCGAAAACCGATAAACTTCGAATAAATATAAAACTTTTTGTTCAGAGGTCGTCTCACTAAATATATCACTTTGCGAAAAAGTCAAAGTTGTACGTGGAAATCATCAAAATCGTGGCATTCTTCTTGCTTTTATATGCTAGGAACAGTGTTACCATTTTAACCGAGAAGATCTCATTAACGGATCATTATCCCTCTGGAATATAACCATCAAAGTTGTTGGCTTCAGAATCTTTAAATTTACTTCAGAAACGGTAAATTGACGCTACAATCGCCAAATCGGCCTAACCCACATAGTTTTGAGAAAACGTGAAATGAAAATTGATAGATAATATTGCTTTATTTGATTCCTACCCCAAACCGTCTTTTATGGTTTACTGTTATTTATTTTGCTAATCTAGCTATACTAAGAACGTACTTGTAGAAAAACTGCAAATTAAATAGCGTATTAAAAAAAAAATTGTGGGTTAGGCCGATTGCCTTTTATAATAATTTTTAAAATACAGATATTTCGTAAGAACAGCTGGTATATTTTATGAACATACAAACGTGCAGGAAACTAGTTACAAAAATGACAGTATTCATCATAGGCTTCCTCCATTTCTATGAAATCTTCTGACTGATCCTCCGTTGTTTTGAAATTGGTGTAGAACTGTATGTAAACGAGTGGGATACAATCCGAGAGTGCCATTAAGTCCAGCTTTTTTTTAGTATCTACTTAACGCCCATGCGGATACAGCAGTTTGAACTTATTCGTAACTGATGGAGATTTCATAACGTTTCTTTTTGCGATGTTTACGGATTTGAAAGCCACTATATCATTATTTGAATATTTAAAATGAATGCTTAGTGGTCTATCCTTCTTGAATTTTAGCCACTGGATTTTAAGCCACTCTACTTTTTCGTCGTTTTTAGTTTTCTTCCTAATGGAGATTTGGGATTGCAAGGATGAAGTAGAAAAAAAATCTTCGGTTGTCATGATATCAAGTTTAAAAGGGTCCTTTTTTCTGACAGATCTTATGACTTTCACCAATGTTCCGGGAGGTAAATATCTTTGTAGAATTTTTTTTGTTTTTCGATGAGTCCAAAGCCTTGATCGCAAGGTGAATACGAGTGACCATTTACTAAAAACTTTTGATCAATCTCTTTTACAGTGAAATTACCGGAGCTTACAATGTTATTACAAATCAGCGCTATCTGTTATTCCGGTTTTGGCCCCCGCACTGGTCCGAGTATAGTAAGTTTTTTCGAGACAACATAGTTTTTTACAAAATGTAGGAGATAGGACTCTATTTCATCAGGGCCTCGTGAAGCTTTTGATTCATCCCAATTTATGGATACCCAGACAAAACGTCCACAGTTGTCGCACACAATTGTGGGTTAGGCCGATTTGGCGTACAAAATGTTGTTGGGAACAACTTAAGCTCAAAATCTGAAATTTGTGGGTTAGGCCGATTTGTCGCTGGTAGCGTCAATTGAGAAATTGTTTTTCGAAAAAGGTTTTTGACAGTTTTCGGACAACAAATTACGCTTGCTGAAGTACAATTTTTGGTTTCTGAAGTACTTTGCACAGCTTCTGAAGTTCAATTGACTTGTTTGAAAGACATTTAAGACTGCTGAAGTACACTTGGAAAATGCTCCAAAAGGTATAGTTTTTTGTTTAAATAACTATATACTTAAATACAACTGTTGTTTCAAAAAATTATTTTACAGCTGATTTTGAAACTTAATCTAAATTCTAATTATAAATCATACTATATTAACCGTTTTCTGTTTTCGTTAAAGCTTCCTAGTCTTAGATGACGATCTTGAAAAAATATTTGTTTAGTGCTAGCAGAATGCATCAAATTAAGTGGTGCAAAATACGTAATCCAAACTTGCAGTAAAGGCACATTTAGGCATGACCCACATATTAGCGTGTCATATGAGGAGACTGAAATCGATGAATCAACAACAACAAGTCTATGAGTTAAGTGTTTCAGGCCTTCTAGACTTTACCTCGTCTCATAACTACATATATCACAAGCCCACACAGTAGCTTTAGCTGGAGCCATTTCTCTATTTAGATATCCAAAAATTTGAACCATTTCGCCTCTGAAAGTCTTTGGTTTGGATCCAGAACGCATCATGTAAGCCCTCTTAGTATTGCAATCAGTGGACCTACGTATAGACGATTAGTACCTTGATCTTTTCTCACCTAGGCAGGACCAAGTTTACCTGGATACTTCACATATGCGCTCTTATGTCCTTCTCTTCTTGGCGCCAGCCAGTTCCTGTATTTGGCAAATTGTGAACTAATTTTTTTCAATTGCTTTGCTTCTGTTACCTAAGGACCTTTACAGGGGAAAATTTCCTCTGCAAATCAGTAGAGATTCTTAGCTGATCATGTCAGCAGCTCTACTGACCAATTATTCCCATTATCATTGGAAGTCCATCACTTTGCTTGAAACTATTCAACTGATTGTGTGACTTTAGAACCTGGATTTCACCACTATCTGCTGTACGGTTCTAGCGGGACCACTTGGAGACTTTGAAACCATGAATTTTCCACTCTCTGTATGGTACGCAAGGGACCTTCTGGAAGGCTTTAGAACCTGGATTTTACCAATATCTTATGGTTCTTGCCTACCCACTTGGAGACATTCGAACCAGCTATTCACCAAGCGTTGTTAGGTTAATGAGACCAAACTGTTGATCCAAAAAAAACTTTCCAGGACATTTCTGACCTTAGTTATTTTTTATTACTTTATCCGATCAAATTCAGACTTTTTCCACGTACGAATTTTGATTTTTTTGCAGAATTAATTGTATTATTTAACTTTTGCTTTTTTACAAGACACGCTTTTAAAATTGAACTAACAATGGCAATTGAAGCATCATCAATAAAGTTTTAAGTGCCGGTATTATTGTATCTATTGCGTTGTCCAGATAACAAATTTTCTAAAATTTTGCACGCCATAACTGTAAAAATGTAATTAGTAATAATACGGTAATGTAAACTGACATATGTACATTATTTTGCATGAGGGCGTCGAAAGTAAAAGGCAATTCTAAATAGTAGACGCCTTGTTAACCGTCAGAGTATGGTAGCAATTCTGTGACAAATTATGACGTAGCAATCAGCTAATTCTGTCAAACCAGGCAAATTCATTCTAACGGTATCGCTTTTGGCAGAATCTTTTCTCTTGTGTCACCACAACGGAATTCCCATCACTGTGGTCTGAGACTCACATCACTGTTAGCAATCGATTTTAGCTTCGATGCAGTATTTTGTGCTGAAGGGCTGCGCTCACTGAAATTGAACACAGCACATTTTTATAATTTAGAAGTGGAATAATTTTCTTTTTTTTACAGTCACTTTTCTCAAAACGCGCCCATAGTGCAATGGTGGGTACCGATAATGTTGTTGATGAAGTTGACGGCGGCGTTGGGGATATCAGTGGGGTATGTATGTATGTATGAATGTAAGTATGGCGGTCGGTAGAATAGAGTGCAAAGGCGGCAATGTTGTTTACGATGAAAATATCACCAAGATTTTTTCATATGTTCAGCTGAGACGAAAGCTTTAAACACGATAACATCGAGTATTACGAATGGAATTTTGGAAAAAAAACAAAACGCCAGACATAAATTGAAGAAAATACAACAAAAATATGACTGAAGCACCGGAAAGGTGAAATAAGGCGCAGATGTTGGGTGTGAGACGCGACAACGGTATGCGATGGGATGACGTCTATGTACGCATATTTTGCTCTGTGTGAAGGTATGTATGACTCTGTGTACGAGTATGCTGCAAAGTTGGGAGGCACTTGAGAGCACATTAGCTCCCCAGACGATTTTACAAAACCAACAACACAAGTGTTTGGAGCAGCATTGGAAAAAACGAGTAATAGAGCGCCAACTTGCACTTTAGCACAGAACTGTTTTTACTGAAAATTAACTTTGTTTTATTATTTACTATTTTCCTTGTTGGATTTTTTTTATTCTACACTTCGATTTATTTTTTTTTTTTTTTTATTGTGTGGGTAGCCATTTGTTTTCTGCTGCAGCGATGCAAGACCGCCCACATTGACTGCACTTTTATTGTTGCTTTTTTTTCACAACAAAATCTATTTTGTTGGAGGCGGCTGGCTATAGTTGTGCAAATATTTATTTTATGTTGAAGCGTTGGCGTTTTTCGCGTAGCGAGCAAATGTATTTTACAACAATAACAAAGTAAAGTAATTGTGAATATATATTTTTACTCTTTCCGCGCCATGCGCCGGCATTTTTAGTTGCGCTCTTGTGCACTTAATATTTTTGGAGAGATTTGCAATTGCACAGCTGCACTTTTTAAATGCTTCCAATTTTTATATTTCCTAGCAGCAATAGAACTTTTCTTGTTTGAAATAAATCTCAGCCATTTGAATAATTAACTCACACACACCAACACTTGTTCTACCTTTTTATATGCATCGAAACATGACTGGCTTAGTGAACACAAAAACAAAAAGCAGGTAAAATACGCCACAGACGTTTATTGAATTTATATACACCATAGCGTTGTAAAGAATAATTTATTATGCTGCTGCGGCGCCTACGCGTTTATAAAACTTGCTTTTGCTTTGCCGTTTACTCTGAGCTCCGCTCTTCGCCAACACACACACTTTTTAGCTTAACCTCGCACGCACAATTGTGGTGTATTGCTTACACCTCGCACTTCACACACACACAGTAGGTATAGTCGTCGACGACGCATCAATATCTCGTTTTACGCGTAATTGAGTAATATGCGATTTTATTTAAAATATTTATTTAACTGCAATTGCATAATTAAACACCAATTTCTACAAAATTTACACTTCACTTTCACATGCAAAGGCCTATCGTGACTTGCAATTCACCTTTTTTTCTGCTGCTTCTTCTTTACCTTTTCGTTATACACTTCCTTTTTGTATGTATTTATTGTTGTCGATTTGCTATTTTATTTTCTAATACATATACCACACATACGGTGCGTTTTATTCCGCGTACAATTATTCGATACGACCGCACCACGTCCAAATGTCGCAAACACTCAATGTTGAAATTAAATGCTGACAACGTTATACCAGAATTTCCGATGGCTGCCACCAACGCTCGCCATTTATTTCTTAGCTCACGCTTGCATACATTCTCGTACTCTTTATCATCATGCTCCATGTTTTGTTTGCTATCACTCTCTCTTCCGGTTTTTCTCTCTTTCGCTCGCTCCGTTAATTGCATTTCCAGCATGCTCAATGCATCTTGTGGATACTGGAATTTTCCAGTTTGTTTTTGTGTGCATGCATGTGTTTGTGTTATGACTGCGAGAGTGAGTTTTTTTTCGTTTAAGTGTTTGTGTGTGTGCATACAATTTTATTTGAGTGAGAATATATTTAAGAGTCAGTGTTCCCACTTTACCGCTATTATGATAGATTTACCTAATTTCTGTCTGTTTTCGATCTATGTATTTACCTCATTTTAAGAAAATCTACCACAATTTCACAATGCTGATTGAAGTTTTAGCACACCGTATTATTTTTTCCCAACGTACTAGGACAAGGGTTTTATAATTTTGTCCACATAACGGTACTACGTAACGGCACAAAATAATCGATATAGATTTAGAGTTCCACATATGAAAGTTCTTAGGTTGAAAAGAGGAGTTGATTAAATCATGTCCGTCCGTCTGTCCGTGTACACGACAACTTGAGATATTTGCTTAAAATGTTGTATACAGGTTCCTTTCTGGCCAAGGTAGGTTGCTAAAATGGGCGAAATCGGATGATAACCACGCCCCCTTTCGTAAACATCTATATACTTCCGGTCCCAAATGATTATCGCCCAGACATAATCGCGATACTCGAGGGATAAATCGCCTAATCCTAGGTGATTTCGAAGCGGGCGACTGATTGATAATTTCCAGTTTAATTAACCTGTGGAAACAAGACAGATATTGTGATTTTAACAGGAAGACATGTTGTTTTTACAAGAAAATCTGTTACTTTAAGAGGCAGGCCGGATATCAAATTAGGGGCCTAAGTGCGGAAGTCATATAGTTTGAAGATCAGCACAAACACAGCAGTGGCTAAGCCAACATTATCCTAAAGATCTAGTAAATATCACCTTCGAAGGCTTTCCGCCGTCGGGCTGGAGCATTGACACAACAGCCACACCCCAAAAACAAAAGGCTCCGACGCAAATATCTTACAGGATGGTGTCCAATTTCCGGCATTGTTTAATTACTGCCTTTCGGAGCACCCTTCTCCAATAAAAGGAGTCGACTGCAAGATAATTTCAACGCCTCTGAAAATAAGCTCTGTTTCATATATAAATATATATGCCAATCTTATCCGGTTCATTTACCTACATACATATTTTCAAAGCCCAAATTCTCGGCAAAAAAGCTTCCAATTTTATACCACTAGAGGACACGAACTTTGTATTGCCGGTTCTACGAGAACGGTGCCGGTACTTGTGCTGCACCCATCGTGCCGAAACGACCCGGACAGTTTTCTTATATCGACCCGGCCAAGAGCAATACACTCGGGGTGACCCTGTCTGACATTTAGGCAGGGCTACACCCGCTACAACAACAACAACAACAACAACAACAGTGCATCTGGCCTAACTTCAGTCTGTATATGGCAATAGGCTAAACTATTACTTATCCAGACTGAGCCCAGGCATGCATAGCAGACTCCTCCTAGACAGAATTCAGTAAGATCCATACCCAAAAAGTATCGAAAAGGGAATGCGCCAAAACTGTCTTGAAGGAGCACTCCGAATAAGGAACGAAAAGCGAGTCCTAATTAGCACCTTTGGGGCGTTAATCGAATTCTTTGGAAAGTGGAGTCCGCACGAAGTCCCTCCAGATTATATGGTGGAGTGCTTTGGGGATCCAAAAATTCACCTTAGAGGACTCCTCCAGGAACACTCTTTTATTATCTGATTGATTTTTTGTTTTGGGATTCCGTAAACTCACCTCTGAGCAATCTTAAAAGAGCACTTTTATCAGACAGTTTTAAAAGCCCTTTTCTTCTGTTAGTTTCCCAGGACTTCCGTTAAAAGATATTGAGGACAATGGGACATAGAGAACGGACAAAATCGCCCACGCGGTTGTAAGGCTATTTATGGTAAGTGAGCTTCATAAAGCACGTGACGATTATGCGGGATGGTTACAACAACAACAGTTAAATATATAAATCATACTTTCCGCCTATATTCCTCTCTTGGAAAAAAAAGTAAAGGAAAACCCAGCATAGTTACTATACAGAAAATTTTTCTAAGCATTTATTATGAAATAACTCCAAAACAGCGCTTGAACTAGCGAAACCATCAAAATTTAAACTTGCCTTGCTGGGGATTAGAACTACCATTTCCCAATGCAAGCTTCAAACCCAAGAGCGCCATCTTTTCTGCTTTCAAATAATGTTCATCGTCGAATTGACAAAGAAACTTTGGATAAGCATCTGCACTGACATCCGCTTCCAAAAAATTCCATTGCGGTATATCGATGTTAAACGGCGATTTCGTTGTAATATTTGGAAAATGGCGCGAAACAGAAACGAAATCTGGGCGTAAGTCTGAATCGGGTATACAATTTATGTCATCACTAAAACCATTACCAATACCACCCATAATATTTGGGACTAAGTGTGGTTTCGGACTCAACAAAGATGGCGTTTGCGGAGCAGAGGTGCCGTTCATTTGTTTGAAATGATGTTCCAAATAATTCCCATAAGAAACATCGTTGAAGCCATTCTCCAACGTACCACCCATGACACCACCTCCAATACCATTCGCCTCGGAGAGTATAACAACATCAGCATCATCCGAGCATTTTGGAGGTAAGAAATTGGGTGTTGCATATAGGTCGTTGGCAAAGCTCGGTTTATTTAAGTTTGATGCTAACGAACTCAAGTTGATTGTTCCAGAAGTTGTTGGATCCGATGATGTAGTCGCATCCCAAATCGGTGAACCCGTTGTAGATGAAAGCGTGTTTTCGATTTTCCTTGGACTATCGTCGGGCGATGCGGCACTTATTGTTGTAGTTGTCGAAGGTGGAGAGCTCGAGAGTGTTGTTGGCGTCATCCCAACGCCAGTAAGGCTGGGAAAGAGTGAAGTACGATCAGTTTCAGCTTCACTACCCGAAGCGGCTTCGTTCTCGGTGCCGCTACATTTGAGTAGGGCCTTGGTGAGCTTCTTTTGTGCAGCATTCGCACTACGACGTGGTGTTAAAGTTTTAATTTTTACCAAACACGAAGAGCCCGCACCAAAGAGAACATCCGAGTAGAGTGTGCCTGGACGACAAACCGATGTGGAATCGGTGGGACTAACATAGTTCACCTTTTCGGCAATCTTCACAGGGGTATTGGGAAATTTCAACCAAGTGGGTGAACGTTTACGCAATGATTTTGATTTTTTACCCGTCGCAGAAATGCTGTTATAACCGGTTATTTGCTTTTCGGAACGTTTCCAACTTCCAGACTTTACTTTGGTTGGTGGTTTGAGTGCGGCCGATTTCGAAGTGCAGGGCTTTTCTTTGGTGGCATTATTGTTGCTAATGTTGTTGTTGTGGTTGTAATTGCAGGTACTACTATGTGCACTTGTGCAGGGTCTTTCCACGTTCGAATCTTTTGCTGGCGGCGCTTTTGTTAACTCTGAAATAGATTTTTTCGAATCGGTTTTGGATAAAGAACGTTTGCTTTTGTCCGACTTCTTGTGGGGTTTCGGGGATTTGGCTGGTTGTTGTATTTGTGCGTGTTGTTGCGCTGGCGGGTGTTGTTGTTGTTGTTGCTGCTGTTGACTGGTATTGCTTGCATTTTTGCTGTGAATGTAGAAAAAGATTAATTACAGTTTTTTTCAAAAGCTCCGACAGCTTTTTGCGAAAGCTCGGCTAAACTCAACTACTTGCTCGTTTACTTTGAATTTTTCGAGTAAATAAAGCCGCTGACCATTCTGGTGAGAAACATTTGCAAATAAAATTGGGATTTCTATGTCGGCAATATCTTGATTTGTAGGACAATAAATTTTTTTTGACAAATCTTTTTAAAAAAAAAATATTTTTTGTATGACTTTTTTGTAAACCGAGTCACCCAGTGAGGAGAATTGCCAGCGATTTGCCCCTTTCGTATACAGTGGGCTAATATTGATAATGCAAAAAAAATTAACGATTAAAACTATACATTATAATACTAACAATTCAAGTCAGTGCCAAACTTACTAGTAGAGTGTTTCAGGGTCTTAGCCACCCCATGAGGGGTTATTTTGTAGGAACGTAACGGACATAAAAAAGTAAAATAAAACAAAATAAAACAAAATTAAAAAAACCAAATTTTAATTTAACTAAATTTGATTAAAAAATTAATAAAATAAAATAGTATACAATAAATTAAATTAAAATGAAATCAAATCAAATAAAATCATATAAAATTAAAAAAAAAAATTAAATATAATAAGATAGAAATGAAAAAAATAAAGTAAAGTAGAGTAAAGTAAAATAAAATTAAACAAAATAATGTTAAACTAAAAATAACATAAAGTAAAAAAAAAAAGATAAATAAAATAAAAAATAAACAAATAAAATAAAAAAATAAAAACTAGAGCGAAATAAAATAAAACAAAACGAAAAAGTAATTAAAAAATAAAACAAAATAATATGAAATAAAATAAAATAAAGTAAAGTAGAATAAAGTAAAATTAAAATAAACAAAATAAAGTTATACTAAAAATACATAAAATAATACAAAAAAAGTTAAATAAAATAAAAAATAAACAAATAAAATTAAAAAAAAAAAAATAAATAAAAACTAGAGTGAAATAAAATGAAACAAAACGAAAAAAGTAGTTAAAAAATAAAACAAAATAATAAGAAATAAAATAAACTAAAATAAAATTTAATACAAAAAAAATAAAGAAAAAAAAATTTAGTCATTGTTCAAAATTCGTAAAAAATATAAAATAAAAAAAATTTAATAAAATAAAATAACAAAAAAATATAAACAAATAAAATAAAATAAAACAAAATAATATAAAATTAAATTAAATAAAATTTAATAAAATAAAATTAAAAAAAAATAAAATATAAATAATATAATATAATAAAATATAAATATTTTAATACAAAAATAAAATGAAATTAAATTAAGTTAAAAAAAAATTAAATTAAATAAAACAAAATAAACAAAGTAAAATAAAAATTAAAAAAAATTAAATAAAATGAAATGAAATAAAATAAAAAATAAAAAAACACATCAAATGAAATAAAATTAAAAACAAATAAAATCAAATAAAACAAAATATTAAAAAATAAAATAAAATAAAATAAAATAAAATAAAATAAAATAAAATAAAATAAAATAAAATAAAATAAAATAAAATAAAATAAAATAAAATAAAATAAAATAAAATAAAATAAAATAAAAAAAGTATAATAAAATTGAAAAAAAAAAAATTTTAAATAAAAAAAATAAAATAAAATGAAAAGAATAATAAAAAAATAAAACACAGTAACATAAAATTATTATAAAATAAAATAAAATAAAATAAAATAAAATAAACAAAAATAAAATAAAATAAAATAAAATAAACAATTATTTAGTTTTGCCGGCTTAAGGTCATAAAAATAAGGAAAAAAACTAAAAGTGGTGTTTTCACTTATTTTTATGACCTTAAGCCGGCAAAACTAAATAATTGTTCAAATACAACAGGTCGCCAAAAACAACATTGTAAAATAAAATAAAATAAAAAAGTAAAATAAAATTAAAAAAAAAATAAAAAAAAAATAAAAAAAATTAAAAGAATAATAAAAAAAATAAAACAAAGTAACATAAAATTATTATAAAATAAAATAAAATAAACTAAAATCAAATAAAATACAAACAAACTAAAATAATATAAAATAAAACATAATAAAGTTGAATAAAGTAAAATAAAATAAAAAAATAAATAAATAAAACAGAACAAAATACAATAAAATAAAAAAAAATAACAAAAAAAGAAAATAATTTAGAGTAAAATAAAATAAAACAAAAAGAAACAAAATAAAATATATACGATTAAAAAAAAAAACTAATGGCGGCGATATACCAACAGGTTATCATAACCTGTAACCTCAAACGAGATTTTTGACGAGCTTCTCTTTCCAACTTGTGGTGTGTTGCTTAAAGTTAAAAGAAAAATCTTTAATCGAGGATTGATTTTCTTCTTCAAAGATACTAGTTATTATTCATGCCTGTTTGAAAATACGTAAGATCTACATATGTTGCGATGAGGGAGGATTACTCCTGAAAATCTGCATGGGTATCAGTTTTCCTATTACCTTAAGTTGACCCTCGGGAACTCGAAAAAAATTTTTCGATTCGGTCCCAGGAATACGAATGTCCCAGCGAAAACCGAAAATCTTTAGTAGTTTGCGAGATAGTTGCAAATCAAAAAGGGGATTCATCAACTCTTATAAGTTTCGAAATGCGTAAGTTTATACATTTATCAGCTCAGTTAGATGATAAATTTATGTGTACTTGATGTCAAACAAAAACTTTTCTCTTTCGGATTCAGACTCCTGGACCGTAAGACTGATTTGGTAACCTTTGACGACATTTTCCGAAGTGTTTTTTGAGATATAAATTTGATATTCACTATATAAGCAATCAAATTTGATTGCAATCCAATACGTAGCACAGCCATTGATTACAAAACAAAATGATTGCTTACTTTACAGCTCTGCCCCACTTGAACCAGACTTTTCAATCTCAATCACACGTCACACAACCGAAAACGAATAGTATTTTTAAGAAACCTTGGAAATTTAAGTCACAAAAATTCTTCACAAACTTTTCGAAAATCCAATAATTTAGTAAAATAAAAAAATAAAAATATATTTTTTAGAAAATATGTTGGCAAGATTTATTCAACGCGGCCTTTCTGGTGTAAACACAAATTTTCTGGGGTATGTTCGTTTGAGATTTGCAGCTTGCGAAAAAAAATTATACATGACTAAAATGTATATGTGTAACTTATCTTGTTCTTCCTCTTTACCTGTGTGTTCTATTGCAGATCTTGTGCAAAACGTTTCTTCGGTAATGAATATAGCCCTTTTATACCCGGCGGTGGCTTGGAGAAATTACAAGGCAGCTATAAGGAGGAAAGCTATTTCAAAGTAAACGATTTTAAATTAATGCTTAAAGTACGCGAACATGCAATGCGTACAAAAGGTTACGATACGAGCGAAATAAAAGAAACTATAGATCGCGTGAATCGTTATGAGAGTGTGCACGATAGTCATCAAGGGTTAATGAATAAACATAAAAATGCATCGGAAGAGCTATTCTTTTTGACGGAGGTAAGTACATGACTCGCAAAAATACGAATACGCCGTTTTGGTAAGGCGAACTAAGAGCATGGCGAATTATTGATTTTATGATTTGAATTCGCTGTGGTTTGGAAGAACTGAGAAATTTGTTCATATTTGCCTAGGCGAATTCATTACAGGTGGCATCCTCCCATCATATGGTTTCTTCTTCTTCCTTGAAAATCGAATCGTAGCTGTCAACTTGCTTATGTTGTTGTTTTGTCTGACATTTGCAGCTACAAGGAGTGTGTGCGTGTGTGTAGATCTGAATTCGCTCGAACCCACCTGTATGAATTCGCCTTGATATTTGCCAACATGATGGTGAACTTAAAAATCAAGGCGAATTTAAAAAAAGATTCTTTCTAAAAGCAAGGTCATCTTGTTTCAAACAATTTCTTTTAATGAATTCGCCGTGCTTTAAATAAACTAAGAAATTTACTTGATTTCCAAAGATTGAGGTTATTTAAAGACCAAGGCAAATTCATATATGGTAATATAAGTGCGAATTCGGCAATATTCGCCTCTATTCGCTACAAGCATTTTGTCCCGTAGAATATAAAAGTGAAAAAGAATTTGAATCGATTGTTTCTTTACTTATTTCATATTCTGCTATTCGTATGTACACGTCGAGTTAAAAACGAGAAGAAGAGGAAGTCAGCTGTTCACTCTCGTTTTTACATTACAAAAAGCTTCAAGCGAATCGAGGTGAATATTGTCGAATTCGCCCTGCTATTACCATATATGAATTTGCCTTGCGATGTTCAAAGAGGCTAGAAATAATAAGAGGAACCAACGAATTCGCGGCGTGCTGAGCGAATTCACCTTCATAAGAAATACACTAAAGCAAGTTTTATTACCACGCGGCGAATTCCTTACCCGCGAGTTGCTGAATTGCGTTGATTCCTCTTATTATTTCTAGCCTCTTTGGTTATGGATTCAAATTCTTTTTCACTTTGACGTTCTACGTTACAAAGAGCTTGAAGCGAATCGAGGCGAATAATGCCGAATTCGCCCTGCTATTACCATATAAATGAATTTGCCTTGAGACAAGGCGACTGAATTCTTACGAAAAGTCAATTTGGAAAGCATTTAAATGCAAGAACATTCATAATTGAACTCTGCAGTAACTGAATTCACTTGGTTTCTATTTTCATAAAATTTTAACATTTATAAAAGCAAAGCGAATTTATTAAAAAAAAAGGTACCAATGATGCAATTTTTGCTATTTTTCTCACAATATTTGAATATTTAATGAATTCGCCGCGTTTTAAAACAAACCATGTTTTTACCACACTCCTTTTTCTTCTTTTATTAACCTTTTACGCTTTTCCTCTCTTCTCTCTTTCCCTTTTTCCTCTTTAGGAAGCGGAAAACTTGCGTCGCTTAGAGGCTAAAATGCGTTTAGATCTCGAACAGAAAATGCTCGAGGAGATCAAGATGAATTCGAATCAAATGATGGAAGAAAAATACGCAGAAAGCATGGAAACAGTTCCAAAAATGCGCATGGTTCCAGAATATAAGTGAAATTTTTCCCCCGCTATAAAAATTTGTTTTTTTTTTTAAACAAAAAAAAATTAAGACGAAAAATGAAAACATACAATTTTTGGAAAAGGTCCAGTTTATATGCACACACGTTGGCTTTTTTAAATTTTTTGCCATTTTTAAGAGCTATTTAAATGTACCTTTTTCGCTTATTCCTTACTCCTGCTAGTGCATACATAATACCCTGAAAAATGGGGGAAATTTAAAAAAGCACATTTCTGGTAGAGATGAGATGGTGAAAGAGAAATTAAGCACAGTCAACCATTATTGTTGTTATTAAAATTCTCTATGCATATAAACTTTTACATTTGTGATTATATGTATATATTTTTTACAATTTTGAATAAATAAATATTTTATTTAAAAGAATGCAGGTATGTTTGGTATATGCAATTTTTTTTGTTTAGAATGCTCATCTCATAATAGAAGTGTACCAACATTCAGCAATAGAGAGTTTTGAAAAAATCATAAATTTGCGAAGCTTTCGTCGAATAGGATTCAGTAGAAATTGACAGAAAAAACAGCTGTTACCTGATTGGCTAACAATTTGAATTTGAATTTGAGTTTGAAATATTGGCAACGATATTTTGCAGCGAATTGCAGCTCTGTCAATTAAATGTCAAAAAACTGCTGAATTCCCTGCAATTAGCTATCAGCAAACGCTGTTTAGGCATATTTATGCATAATTTTGCATACATTTCAGCAAACGAACGGACCTAATGAGTCTCAGAAACGCCCAATCTGAATCAAAATTCAATACATTGTCAGCTCAGATACGACGTTTTGATAATAAATTTTGAAAAATGGGTTATTGAAAAAAATTCAGGGAGGTTCTAGCAATTCACTTCCGAGTGAAATTTGTGAAAATTTTGTCAAATTACATACATACCTATTAATTTCCAAATTATCACAAAATTTCACTCGGAAGTGGATGGCAGAACCTGCCTGAGATCGTTTTTGAGAAAATTCGGAAATATGTAGAGCGTTATTGAAAAACCAAAGTGGGAGGGTTTTTGAAATATATTTCGAGATATCGTTATCTTCAACGCCAGGGTTGATTCCAATACTTAAAAAAAAATTATTATCGCCAGATGTTGTCACGAAACATGGAAGTTTCCACACTGTATGTCCCTCAAGATAGTCTTGTAGTCAAGTAGATTTCATTTACCTACTTTTTCGATATTTTACCATTAAGGCGGTCTGAGTACCTTTAAATTAGTTCGCACAACTAGACCTCATTGATACGAAGACTCTATCGCAATCCCTTCGTCGTTTTCCTAAAGTCCGATTGATTATTTTTAAAAATTGAATAAAATATTTAGCTTTGCTTAAGTTTCGTACTAGTTGAGTGGTAGCTCATACCTAGTATGTTTTACTATACGGTTACTTTTCCCATGCAGGTGTATGAAAGTAAAAAAATCTCCTTACATAGCATGTTTTTAGGCGCAAGTTCAAATGGGAACAGCTGCTGTTACTCACCACATCATGAATTAAGGCCCAATTACATAAAACTTTGTAAAACTTTGACAGATGCGCGACTCGTTTTTTACCATTTGCCAAAATTTTGCCTCGCTTCACGTTCCACAAACCTAATCATGCCGATTCTAAACAATTTCTCACTTTGCGGATTATCTCACTCTCATATAATTTGTGAGCAAAAATGTATGAAAAGGTGAAACGGTTTGCACCGGTTCACTAGTGAAAAATTATTTAGAATTGACATCTGTATGAAAGTGGAACCTTCAAAGTTGTATGTAATTGGGCCTTTATTCAACATACTGCTTTAACCACTTGTTGCGAACGAACGAGAGTGACGATTCATATTCTAAGTGAAAACAAAGCGATTAGTGGATAAAACTATTTATAAATAAATTAGTGTAAATATTTAGTAAAAAATTTCAATATTGTGAAATCTTCAAAAATAGCCAAATAAAAACCATACCAATGTTGACACGTCGTTTAATCGCAAACGTACAACCGTTGAAACAACAGTAAGTTGACGGATTTTTTCTGAAAATGAAGATAATAATAGTCTCTTAGGTTATGTAATAAAATTAAAAAATAAATTACCTAAAGAATTCGAGACAAACTTAACAAAACTTATTCTAATTAGTTATCGCAAAATGTCACAGCTTGGTGAATTGGGAAGTGGTGCTGGTAAAGGCGGTGGCGGTGGTGGTTCCATACGCGAAGCAGGCGGCTCTTTTGGCAAAATGGAAGCAGCACGTGAAGAGGAATTTTTTTATAAACAGGTAAAACATTTAAAAAATTTGTTTTGTTGAATAAAAACTAAAGTTGCATCTTGATTTTTTTCTCTTTAATAAATTAGCAAAAGGAGCAATTGAAGAATTTGAAAACCAAAAGCGATGATACAGTGAAGAATACGAACTCAGCTGAACAAGCGGCGAAACAGTGAAATGTTGCTAAAAGATGAAAAATAAACAAATTTGCTACAAATTTGGACAATTGCCAATTGGACCGTTGACCGCAATTTTAATTGATTTCTTTTGTTTTGGTGCTAAAAAATAGTTTTCTTAATAGAATAGCATGGATAAGTTTTTTGACGTACAAACTTAAAAAAAAAATAAATACATAATTTAGTGAAGCCGTTGAATATTGTATTGAATTAAAAAAAAATGCATCGTTTAGTTCCGAACAAATCTTTTATTTGTATTTCACTCGCCCTTTTACCAATTCTCTCATACAGAATGGGAATAGAACGGGCAAAATGTAAACAAACCGCAGTGAGAAAAACACTAGTATACAACTATATTTTTCTGGTTGAAATCATACCAGTTACAAAAATGCGAATTCATTATTTTCGTTTGCTTTTTTCTCTTATAATTCTCAAGTGCTTTTTCGTGTTTGGGTAAATATTATTATTACTTGTTAAGTTTTAACTTTATTTAGATAATGCTATCCATATTAATTATTCTAAAACAATTTAAATATGTGGCAACCCTTAAAACTGTCCCAAGGTCAGTGTGTTCCCGAGATATTGGTTGATATACAAAAGAGGGACTAACTAAAATGACGTTAAACGGTAACCTTTGGTGGCAACCTTGCCTGCAAATATCTACGTTGGTCTTCGTATGGCGTAGAGTGGCTAAGGCTCTTAAAACTATTCGATTTTCGGTTATTCGAATTTTTTTAGAATCGATCATTTGTTCTTTGAAATGAAAGCGAAACAAAAATTCGGTCCATTTAGTTTTAGTTTATTATTATTTTAAAATTTATTTTTTTTATCTTTTTTTGGAAAAATAAGTGTAAAGATATCTGCTCCTAGTCCGAGGGAAAACTGGGTACCTAGCTGAGCATGAACACCACCTCGTTCTACTGCATGCAGCTCACACAGCATAAGGCACGAGCAGTTTTACGTCATTACCGTAATTCTGATGGAGGGATGTGGCTTGGGGCGCCGTAGTGATTCCGCTGATCTTCTAGCGTCGAATGATTGTTAGTTGGAAATGGACACCTGACAAGAGGTCGTGCCAGCCCAACGCTTACTAAGCTAATCCGAACCCCAACTGCCCTGAAGTAGACTACGGGTAGTGAGAGCAATTCCCAGTGTCCAAGGCACAGTGATGACCTTTTCTAAAGCTCCCGTTCTGGTCAAAAGGGTCCGCTATTACAAGGAATGTCATAGTGGCCTGGCACCCAGATATTTTTTTGCCATGTAGTTGACGTAGCCTTAAACGAGGCCATCATCGACCCGGTTAAGAGCAATACCCCTTGAAGTGACTCTGTCTAACGTTCGTTGCTTAATCACTTTGAATATACACCGTTTGAAATGAAACATATCAGTTGTTATGAACTTATGTGTATAGGATGCTATGCATTCGAATTATAGTTCACCAGCGATTATTCGAATAGTCGACAGCTAGCGATTAATCGAATAATCGATGTAATTCTGATCAATTGCTTTTCTGACTAAAACTACTAGAACTGTCAAAATTACAAAATCCGCTCTCAGTGCGAGAGCAACACCAAGGAGTGCGGGATCGCTAAAATAGTAGAACTGTCAAACGTTCAAGTTAAGTAGTCAGAACTTACCAGCAAAAAATCGGCTGACTAAATCTTCCAACTCTCTGACTGGAGATAACTCAATTTTCTGCTATCACCAGTCAGAAAAATTGCGTACGGAATCACTTTTCTGTAGTTCGTGACTGTTTCTGACAGTCAAATTGGTGTAAGGGATCAGAGCTTATCTTTCCCTTGATACCCATATTGGTATATCTTGCTCAAAATTAAAATAAAAATTAGACAAGTGACAGTTCTGTATATCGGCTGAACTTGCAACATGCAAAAATTGGTTTATCCCAACTAAATAATTGTCTTAACTACAACGAACTAGTTAGGATTAATAATAGCTCACTGTAGACGCCATTCTCTACAATTAATATGTATATATGTATGAGAGCTTATTTCTGTATGTTAACACATTATTACAATTTTTATTTACATAATAGATTAATTTGTACCATCTAATTATACCGTTACACTATGTATTTTTCTAGGTGGTTCAAAAAACCAAAAACGTTTTTTAATTTCATTTTGGTCAAATGTGTTTGGATCCTCACTATATAAGGGACAGTCCTTCATAATATCTTCTTCTTCTTCTTCCTCAAGCTCTAGATCGGAATCTACACTAAGCTTTTCGTTAACCCCGTGCAACGATGGGATATGCGACAATGTTGTTGGTATTACTCTTCTCTTAGAAAAATCGTGATGAAACTCATCCTCCCGATTCTTCAAACATAAAGCCTTATTTTCCACTTCTTCTATGGAGCGTAGTAGGATTTTATTTCTATAGATTTTTTTTAGGTAAAAGATATAAAATATGTAACTCAAGCCATGCACGATGTAATAATATTGTACTTACCTTGTTTTGGCAATAGATTCATCAATATAGTCGATAGATTTCCTGGTATCGCCAATCGATGGATAACTAAAGAGAAATTTATTCCTCTTTAATAATATCTCAAATTCGACCTCCAAATCGATTGGTATATGACAATTTCGAATATCAAATTTACGTATTTTGTAATTCGAAATCATTGCGCTGTGCAGCTCACAAGCAGCCTCATAATCGATTGTAATTGCCGATAAATCAAGACCACGCAGCGTTGAATGTTGACGTATTAGTTTATTTGCTATGGCATTCTTAATAGCTTCGGTTGATACCAGTGCACCGCGCAAACTCAACTCACGCACATGACTAGTATTCGAAATATATGTTGCTAATAAAGTCAAGGCATCGGCATCGAGCGGATTTCCACCCAATCCCAAATATTGGCAAACACCTTCATATGAACCGAGTCCCATAGCTAGCTCACGTATCGAATTTTTACCCAATTCATTACCAGCCAATTCGAGTGATTTGATGGATGTTGTTCGTTGAAAGAGCTCATAGAGACCATGACCACAATCATCCTTCAAATTGTTATAGCCGAAGTCAACACTTTGTAAGGTGTAAATATATTTTAGACTCTTCGTGATGATGTATAGTTTATTGCCATTCATACGGCTATTGCGCAGACTAAAAAGCTTCAATTGTTGTAGAGATATGAGGGCACTGCAGAGGAAGAAGGAATGTGATTAAAATTTTCATAAGTCAATAAATATTCATACATAGGTATACTAATTTATTGTACCTATATAATTATTTTCGCGTTGAGGAGGAAGGTTATAATTCCATCTCCTGTAAGGATCGTCAACGGTTTCTCACCAGCCCTGTGGCCTTATCATGTAATTCGATTCGAAACAAATTTCGCATTTGAAAAAACAATGTACGTGATTTGACAGCTTTCGAATAGCAATTGCTATATAATCGAATTACATGATAAGGCCCCTGTAATCCAGCCGCCCAAAGAAGCAACACCCAAGTAGGAAGTCTTGAAGCATACTAACCACATACATACATATCGCCGGTTCCAAAGTAAATAGAAGTATTTCAAAATTTAAATTGCTTTTGAAACGGCATTCAAAATTTCATTTTTACAATAGGTTTGTTTATTGGGCTGCTCTAGCTTACGCCAGATTGAGATATTTCACAAAATTGTGTTTAACGAACACTTTTCTTGCTCTAGGTTGCTCTATCATTTGTTTCATGAGTACGCTCAAAGCAAAACTAGAGTAATCCAGATCACAAATTTCTGCTCCAGCTTTTTTTATGGAGTAAGTTAGAGCAGAGAAGCAATTGTCAAGCAGGAAAAAAGAAATTTTTGAAAACTTCAAAAAAATTAGTTTGCAAGAAAATCAATATTTTTGTAAACGTGAATTTGCAGTAATTTTGAAGATATAAACAAAAAAACCAAACAAAAAGAAACTATCGAGATTCAAGTGTTTCATGGCATTTCTGCTCTGAGTTGCTCTAAGTTGCTCTATTTATATTTTGACAGCTGCCCTGCTCTGCTCTGCTCTAACCTGCTCTGAACTTTATTTTGGTCAGTAAACAAACCTAATGGAGTTCTATGAAAAAATAAAAGTTTGTAATGCTGTTTTCCCAAAAATTTTAAAAAGTAAATACATCTGTTTACTTTGGAACCGGCGATATATATGCCAAATTTGTCGTTCCGGAGATATTGGTCGATATAAGAATTAGGGTAGGGTGGTATACGGCCGCAAATATCTTACATTTGATAACCATATTGTGGTGGCATTCCTGTAAAACGCCTGAAGTGGCAACGCCCAAGTAGAGAGACTTGCAATGAAGCTACTATCCATATACCAAATTTCATACAAATCGCTTCAGCCGTTCGCGAGATTGATAACACTCTAGAACAGCCCAAAAATCCCAGAGGGGTTTTCATCGGTTTCTAAAGTTTTTGAGTGTGCTGAATCCGAATCTGAAGTCAGATTTTTCGGGTCACCCTCGGTTTTCTCCAGAGATCGGTAGTAGTAAAAAATTTTATTTTTTAATTTTTTTCTTAATGACTTACTATAGTACCCAAATTTTTTGCACTCTGAAATATCTGTATGCCGGCATATATAAAAGCCAAAACTAAATTATGGTTCATTGATCCCACAAAAATTGTTAAATTTGTAAAAAAAAAATTTTATAACTAACGATCTCTTTACAAACTACCTTCTGGAGAGAAAACATAGGGTGACCCGAAAAATCTGACTCAGATTCGAATTCAGAACACCCAGAATTTTGTTCTACAGTGTAATTTATCAAGAACACAGTATCGGGCTTTTAGAATATGCAAACCAAGTTTCATCCAGTTATGTACATAAGAATAGCTCATTTGAAGGTATAAAACATGTATGACTCAAACTTACTCCGCCAAGCGTTCAATATCACGCGTACTAAATTCAAAATGCCACTTTTCATATTTAAACGGTGGCAATGGACCATTAAACTCTATGCGCAATGTCTCTAAATATGTAAAATGCCGAAGTAAACGCAAATTTATATGATGACAATACTCCGCGATTTCCGGATTATGCATTTGGTCCAGTAGATGCTTAAATTTCGTTGGATTGCGTGCATCGGACACATCTTTGAAGAGATTTTCATCCGACGATGGTTCCACCAATATATCGAATACGCTGATTTCTACATCACCTCCTTTTTCCTTCGCCTCCTTCTTTTTGCGTCTTGCCTCTTTTCTCCTAGCTATTCTAGCCAAAGTTGCCTGTTCTTCAGCTTCTTTCTCAGCCAATTCACGCTCAATGGCTTCTTTGTATTCAGCCATACTACGACGTTCATGGCGTTCGGCTCTTCGTTGTTGCTTTAAGTTATGTGCACTCTTTTTATCTCTCTTAATATCTTCCTTATCAATCAGTTTTTGACGATCATGCCAAGACCCGGTTAGATCAATTGGTAGCAATTTCGAATCCCATGTGGTGATAATACTGACAGTGCTCATTGCATTACTTAGGACCGAAGAAGCTTTATGAAGCTTCATTGGTCGCGAAGAAGAAGACGAAGAAGAAGAAGAAGCCACTTCGTCTTCGCGCAACGAGTCAGTTGATAAACTCGTCGATATACCCGATGAAGTTGAAGAGCTATATTCATGTCTTTTGAGATAGCGCAATAGCGTTGTTTCCTGTATCGATCGTAAATGTTCGATATGTAGATCGGTGACAAAATGTTTAATTTTATCAGCTAATTTACGCATTTCAACATCATCGTAATATTCGGCTGGTTGTTCTTGTAGATATCGTTCAAATTTCTTTGTTATACCAATATTTTTCCACTTCTGTTCTTGCGCTAGTAAACTTACCGTTTTGTGCTTTGTCGAAACATAACGATACCAATATTTCTCATCATCAATGTAGTAACACTTCTCTAACGGTAGTTCAATATCCAAAGCGTCGTAATAGGCACGTATAAAGAGCGGATCTTCAGCGATCATTGGCGGTACCTCATTAGGCGCGATCCATTTAGCTAATGCCTTTGCACTTAAGTAAGAGAGCGGACCAAGTCCTATCGGATTTATTATACAATCTGCGCATAATTTTTTATCAGCTTCACTTTTTAAAGCCCTCGTGGCCGATGATGTTTTATAAACTTCATACGCATTAACCATCTCTTTGTCTTCGGATCGTATGCCCACAGTGCTCTCTTTCGAAAATTGCATGCACGTGGCCGGTACATTCTCTTCTCCAGGCTCACTTAACAGTTCAGTTGATCGATGCACCTTTTTCATTTTTTCAACAAGCCGAGGATGTTAAGACCAATCAAAAAAACTTGTTCAAAACTTTTTTTGTATGCGAAATTTGGTGCATCAAATTGTTTCAGATTACATTTGCGTACACATTAACATAACAAAATATTTACAAAGTTAAACAATTATTTAAAAAAAACAGTAACTAGTAAAAAAAAAAAAAACAAAAAAATGTTTTTGAACAAAAACGTGTTCACAATTCTATAAAAATTATATCTATAAAACTCATGGCAAATTTTTGTTTGACATAAATTAAAGAGAAAGTAGCGTTGAGAATGTAGTATTAAATTACTCAAGTAGGTACTTTTTATTTCAATACTTGCGCGTCAGGAAATAGGGCCCATACAGTCGAGTTACAGTAGTCGAAGTGGCTGTAAATTTCTTTCTTGTGGATAGATTTCGTTGATAACACTGTACACCAAAATTTTAATTTTTTTTAATCCAGCACACCACCCTAAAGCTTTAGAAACCGGTAAGAACCCTATGGAATCTTTGGCTGTCGTACAGTGCAATTAGAACGTATGTACCGCTGAGTATAATACATTTTTTTAATTTCTCAGAACTGTTTTGAAGATGGCCCTTGTTTTGATGCTTTTTTTTAACATACCCCTATTTCAGAATTTTGTCCAGGAATCCCCTATCTCAGAATGAGTTTCAAAAGCGTTCTATCTAAAAGAAATTTCAATACATTTTCACTGAGTTCCTACACAGCATTGGATGAATAATTTTTTTTAAATATCTGAACTTGATTGCTTTTTAACCTTTTAATCACTATTCGCAATCAATTTAGAATAATGTTGCTGAACCAATTTAGGGTTACCATAAAATTAAACATATATATATGGAATATTCAAATAAATACAAAGGTAAGATACACACAGAGAAAATCCTAAATGCTGAAAAGTTTACAAAGAGAGTGCACTTTTACAGGTTATACGCGGCGTATGAGTAACATTTAGTTATTCGAGTAAAAAACGTTAAAATAAATGTTATTCATCATAACTACCAAAGGGACTATGGATCGCCTTCGGTGTATTTAGTACTCAAGCTGCCCAAAAATCACTATTGGAATTGTCGGATAATCGGAGAAGTTAATGTATCCTAACACTCAGGAAAAAGTGCTAATTACACAGTGCTTCAATAGTGGGGTGAAGAAAATACCTTTGATAACAAAATCCTATTATGGGTTTGGGCCAGTAGAATTAGTTTAATTTTTATCTCTACACTCGAAAAAGACTCAAGGAAAAATTTCCCTGATTTGGCTCCAATGACATGGCTTCCTTAATTAAAAGACTGTTTTCCTTAAATTGAGGGAAAAAGTCTTTAAATTAAGGAAAGGGTGACATATTTATTTAAATTGAAGTAAGGGAAATTTTTCCTTGAAATAAGGAAACTCTTTTCTCAGTGTACATAAAATTGTTAACCCTTCATATTAAGTCTGGTTTTCATTAGGTCAAATTTTGACAAATTCTATCGACTTTGTCGATATAAGCAACCAAATCACGATAAAGTCGACGAAATTTGACACCATTTGACCTAATGAAAAGCAGCCTTTAGTCAAATTAAACATTTGAAATAACAGAAATTCCCACATAGGGCCGTCAGAAAGAAAACTTCAAGAATCCATTTGCCATTTTGGATGGATTCATGCAGGGGTATATTATGTACGCCAAGCAACGAAACTAGACCTAAAGGGCTTTCCTTTTTTGTTGGTTTCATCAGTTACGTAGAATCTTGTTGCACAGTGTTATAAGAGTCTAAAGAATACTTTTTTTTTCATGGAACATTTTTCTTTTTTCACCCGGAGCTGGAATTACCTACTCCAACCAAAGATTAGGCCTCTTAGACTTTGAGCATTTCTCCCACAACTTTTGTTTCTTACAGACTTTGGCAGAAATCGGCCAAAGTTGTTTAACCCAAATATGCCGAGTGCCCTAGGTACATGTAGATTTTAGATAATTTTGTAATAACACATTTTTCATACTTAAGGGCTGGTTTCCTCGAAAGCGGTGACGCTATATAGCGTCCGTTACATAGCGGTGAAGTACGTTGTCAAAAATACTGCCATGTAAAAGTAATTGAGTGTAAAGTAAGAAGACGGTGAAGTTCACCGTAATGTAATATAGCGTCCGTCATGACGGTGGCAATTTTTCGTCAACGTTTTTTCTCACCGTCATTGTCATAGCGGTGTCAATTCAATAAAATTCATCAAATTCGTTTACAAAAACAACAATTAATTGTTTTCAAAACAAATATTTTAAAAATATAAAAGAGAAAAACAAGAAAAGTGGCTGCAAATTTACAATTTCAAATGGATTGAAGTCACCGCTACTTGCATGTAAGTTTACAGAAAAGCGGTGCTGCTAATGACGGTGAGCATAGCTACCGCTATATAGCGAACGTTACATAGCGGCACCGCTTTTCGAGGAAACCAAGCCTTTACTCCGCCAATCGTTCAATATCACGTGTACTAAAATCGAAATGCCATTTTTCATATTTAACCGGTGGTAATGGACCATTAAATTCTATGCGCAATATCGATAGATATGGAAAATATCTTATGAAACGTAAATCCATATGATGACAATATTCGGCTATATCAGGATTGCGCACTAAATCCCATTGATGTTTTAATTTTTCGGGATTACGTGTATCAGATACATCCTTGAAAAGATTTTCCTCTGATGTTGGTTCAACATCCATATCAAATATGCTATATGTGAAATCACCAGCCCTTCTTCGTCTTCGCGCCTCTTTCTTCTTTTCAATTTTTTCTAAAGCGGCGCGTTCTTCTGCCTCTCTCTCAGCCAAATCGCGATTCACTTCGTCTTGTACTTCTTTAGCTGTGCGCTTTTGGTGACGTAACAGCCTACGTTGCTTTTTTGTGTGTTGTCTCTTTTTTTTATCCTTCTTAATTTCCTGTTCATCGGTGTATTTTTGTTGTTCATACCAGTTGGGGTCAACATCAATCGATGACAACTTCCAGCTCCATGTAGTCACAACACTAACCATACTTGACGCATTACTCAAGACCGACCCTCTACCGAGGGGATATTTCTCAGCCGACTCTTCCTCCTCTTCTCCAGCCAGCTCTTCGCTTTTCGCAAGGTGCACGCTACTTGATGAAAAGTCTTCCGTCATACCCGATGAAGTTGACGAACTATATTGATCACGTCTAAGATAGCGCTGTAGCGTTGTTTCTTGTATCGATTGTAAATGTTGCACGTGTAAATTGGTTACATAATATTTTATTTTATCAGCTATTTTACGCATTTCGACATCATCGTAATATTCGGCTTTCACATTTTGTAAATATTCTTCAAGTTTCATTGTTATACCAAGTTCTTTCCATTTCAATTTTTGCAATTGTAAACTTTTATCTTTATGTTTGATCGAAACGTAACGATACCAATATTTCTCATCATCAATATAGTAACACTTCTCTAACGGTAGTTCAATATCCAAAGCATCGTAATAGGCACGTAGAAGGAGAGGTTCTTCAGTGATCATTGATGGTAGCTCGTTAGGTTGAAAACGTTGAGCTAACGCTTTTGCGCTCAAATAGGTAAGTGGACCAAGTCCCGGTGGATTTATAAGACCATCCGCGCATAGATTCCTGTTAGCTTCGCTCAGTAGCGCTCTAGTCTCGACCGACGTTTTATAAACCTCATATGCGTTAACCAACTCTTTATATTCTGGTAAAACGCCCACACTGCTCTCTTGCGAAAATTGTAAACATGTACTTATCCCTCTTAAGTCGGTTTTACCGGCGTGCGGCATATTTTCCACAGGATTGAGAAATAAACACCTTCAGAAACTCTTTATCGAATGCGAAATTTTGTCAGGTACCGTTTATTATATAAGATATATCAAAGGATACGCGTATGTAGCAATATTATATCGCTATTCTAGCAATAAGCAACAAAAAAAAACAAAAAAAAATATTGTATAAGAAAATATGTGCACAATTCTGTACAAAACTCGGCAACTAATGAAAAATTCAAAATGAAATATTTGAGTGAAAAGAAAAAGCAGGGATATCCATATGCCATTTATTTATATGCAGGATATGAGACCGATTAAAAAAACGTTTCGGTTTTGGTTTCGATTTTGTAATGTGTTTCGGTTTCGGTTCCGACTTGTTCGCCAACTTCTATTTGGGTTACGGTTACGGGTTCGGTTTCCAAATAGTAACACTAACACAAAAAAGGTTTACTTTAACAAAACTCAAGTATGTATGTACTAGTACTAGTACAAGGGTATTATAATTGTCCACTTAACGGTACAACGTAAAGGCACAAAATAATCGAGATAGATATAGAGTTCCATACATGAAAGTTCTTAGGTTGAAAAGAGGATTTCATTACAACATGTCCGTCCGTATGTCCGTCCGTCTGTTCTGTCCGTGTACACTCTAACTTGAGTAAAAATTGAGATATTTGCATGAAATTTGGTATAGAGGTTACTTCTTGGAGAGAGTAAACTGCTATTGAAAATGGTCGAAATTGGATAATAACCACGCCCCTTTTTCGATATCGAAAATTTCGAAAATCTTTCCATAAGCCCCGAGTATATGCCCCCCACCTGAATAATAAAGCGCCGGGAAGGAACGGATTACCTGCGGAGACGTCAAAAAACGTAGACGAAGAGCTTATCGGAATCAATTTATATAATGTTGCACAGATATGTCAAAATTGGAAGGACCTCTAAGAGCCATTAGTAATTAAACTAACTAAAAAAAAAAAAACTAATGGCGGCGATATACCAACAGGTTAACATAACCTCTAACGAGATTTTTAGCCGAGCTTCTCTTTCCAACTTGTGGTGTGTTGCTTTTGAGTTTTCCTACAAGTTGGCGGGACCTAGAGTTTTTTGCCGACTCCGAACGGCACTTGCAAAGCAAAAGAATTTTTTGCTAAGAAGCTTCTCATGGCAGAAATACACCCGGAGAGATTGCCAAACTACTGCCGAGGGGCGACCCCGTTTAGAAAAATTGTTTTTCTAAATAATTTTTGATGTTACTTTTGCCGGGCATCGAACCGCCACGACTTGGTGTAGAAGGCCGAACACTTAACCGCTACACCACGGCGGGTTGTTCTCGTGTTGAACAAAGGCAAGATGATACACAAAATTTACTGTCATCAAATAAAGAATCGGCGCCTTGCCAGCAAGTGATGGAATTTTACAGTATAAGCGGGCTACTCACCTGCCAAGAAATGCCTCAAGAAAAAAACGAGCATATATTTCTTGTGCCTGGTCAAGAAATTTTGACGTTTACCAAATTTTCCATTTTATTGCAATTTACGGTTTTAAAAATTTATAAAACTTGTGTCGCGAAATATGTACTCACCTTTGCTGCGAATCTGCACGTTTACCTCAAGAAATATATACGAGCTTATTTATTTCTTGAGGTAAACCGGCGTTGCCAACTATCGAAAAGTGTGGTATTTTTTCTTATGAGCTGAGTATTGGCTCAAGAAAATTTGACGTATGAAAACGTTTCTTGACCATTTCTTGAGCGTTTTTTTATATGGAGTTTGACATTTCTTGGCAGGTGAGTAGCCCGCTATATGCGTAAAAACCAGCCATTTAAAAAACCGCAAAAGTTGGACAAACCCGCTTAAACAAGTGAAAGCGAAGTAAGAATGAAAGAAAAATCTCCTTTGATATGTCTGGGTGAAGCTTTTACCATGGGAAGGAATCTGAAAATGTCAGATACTACTTAAGGGCAGAGTGCTACGAAGTAAAAAACAGTCATTGGTCAAATCCGTTAAAATGTTCAGACCGAATTAAGTCTAATCTACCGAATTAATTGCTGAAGGAAAATCCCCGAGCAACACTAAATACTACCACAGGGCGGTATTCTACGACATATATGTGAAAATCATCCATTATAAAAAAATTGAAGTAAATTTCATTTTTTTGGCGATTTTAGCACCTGGTACCTGGGACCCTGTCAAAGGTAAAACTTTAAAATGTTCACATTCGTGCTAGATTCGGAGAGAACTATTCAGGAGTAATGGTTTCATCCGTTATAAAAGAATTGATGTTTGGGGGCTCTGGAATCTTGGTGCACTACTTTTGACTTAGTAAGTATCTGAGAAAAAAAGCCGTCTCTCGACGAATTAAGATCACGCTCATATATGTCCTGATATACAGCTCAGAATCATGTACAGCGTCGAAAAAATATGAAGAATGAGAAAATATAATGATGAGCTAGGTATATGAGCTGGACGCAGATATGAGCAAAGTGCAGCTGACAAATAAGCTCAGGCCTTGAAGATTTGCAGATTGACACAGAATCCAATACAGCAACAGGGTTGTGTTGTATGAAAAATTAGAGCTAGATATCGCTCAAAAGGAATAACAACATTCGTGGTAATGATCAAATATGATGATGATGATGATGATGCCTCAGCGTGTTATGGGTTTAGAATATGCCCGAGGTAGACATACCGGTCATAAGAGGCGACATATGACGTGCTAACTCGATGGTTGATCTACGGATATGATGCCTCTCACCTCTCATTACCCATCTTCTCCTTTTTCACGGATGGAGGGATGACATGACCTAGAAGGTTCCACTGGTCATAGCAAATCGCTACCACGACAGTCGGGCAGTATCGCAAGGGAGTACCGCAGCGTACCGGGTTAATATCCGGCCAAAGACTGTCAATTTCGGCATCACTCCCCAAAACCTTCGGGGAGTGTTTTTGCTGTTAACTACAACAACAAGAACAACATGATGATGATGGTGATGATGATGATGATGATGATGATGATGATGATGATGATGATAAATGATGATCATAATAATGTGTGTATAAATGGCATCAGAAGTAAGAAAAACTATCGTTGGAATTTCCACATTAAAATTTATTGCAATAAAAAATCGCATAAAAACTAAAATTAATATCTAGCAATAAAAAAATATGATACAATGTTGCAACTAACAATTAATTAAATATATGTATGCATATCATTCTTAATTACAGTAGCACATATGTACGTGCATGCGTGCATTCATGAGCTTATAATAAGTACCAGCATAGCTTGAATGTCTTACGATCGGATACGTTTGATATATCTAACAGGTAATTCCGGCAAATAAACGCAAACAATAAATAACAAGGGGCCAAATAAAAGTGCTATAATTAACCAATACATAATAGTTACAAAAAACAAAGAATCCATATAAATGGAGAACATTAATATTTTCGAATCGTAAAATAATTGAATTTTTTGAAAAAAAAAAAAAAAAAAAAAAAAAAATTAAAATTGGCTTTGGGTGAAATTTTGCTAAATTTTTATGTTTAAATAAATTGTTTGTACTTTTTTTTAATTTTGCGAAAAAAAAATGTTTAAACTAATATCACTAGCATATACACGTTTAGAAATATTCCTATGTTAATTTACTTATAATATTTTAAAATAAATATTTATTTTAATTATTTATTTATATGTATCTATATTTAGGGGCACTGAGCAGATGTTTTGTAAAAAGTGCAGGCAACTTTAGATGCAAAATGTCTATGGTAGCAAATTTTCTTTTTGTAAATTATGAACGCCACCTGGAAATAAAAGAGTAGAAGAACATATAATTATTTAATTGTCTATGGATATGAAGTGATCATCTTATATGCTTAATAAAACTATATTAAACAAATTACATTAAATAGGTATTAAGTATAAATTATTTGTATCTATGTATGTACATATGTTTATTATAATACTGTATTTAAAGTTTCTTTTTAACTGCGTTCTTGGGCGCACAGCCGTTTCGGTTCAACCATCAAAAATGACTGGCATATGCTTTGGCCTTTTCAGCTTTATAGTACCTACAGAAAGGCTTATTAACTGGACTTTGCATTTATACAATGTATGACTATCGTCATCATGATATTTGTTATATGATATATATACATTTGTATATCTATTTATACATTTATCAGGTACTCCGCAATAACATTAATGATATGATTATTTGCATATGTATGTATGTTTGTACAAATATAGCAAGATTGTTGCGAAATTTTGAGGTTCACGAGAGCGAATATTTAATTATATTATTTATTTTTTATTTCTTTTTCCATTTATTTTTCATATATATTTTTTTATTTTTTTATACTTTGTTTCATTTCATTGGCTTTTATTTATATTTTTTATTATTTTTTACTTTGCTATTTTTTCCGTTTCTTCCGTTTTTTATTCTCTTTATTTTTAAATTTTTATTTTTTTTATATAGTTTTGATTTGTATTAATTTATATTATTTTATTTTATTTTTATATTCTTATTACATTTTATTTTAGTGTATTTGATTTTATTTTATTTTATTTTATTTTATTTTATTTTATTTTATTTTATTTTATTTTATTTTATTTTATTTTATTTTATTTTATTTTATTTTATTATAATTTATTTTATTTTATTTTATTTTATTTTTTTATTTTATTTTATTTTATTTTATTATAATTTATTTTATTTTATTTTATTAAATTTTTTTTATTTTATTTTATTTTATTTTATTATAATTTATTTTATTTTGTTTTATTTTATTTTATACTAGCTGACCCGGCAGACGTTGTCCTATACCTATATATACCTATCCCCTTCCTTTTTCGTTATCCCCAGTATTTTTGGAGGTGGTAGGGATCGATCACTCAATGGTATAACCTAAATACTTCCACAGATATCGACTATGAATTATTTCTTTTGTATGAGGGGTGCCACGCCCCCTTTTGTCGTTATCCGCAATTTTGATGAAGGTGGTAGGGCTCGATGTCAAACAGCCTCTCACAAAATTTCAGTGGTCTACCATAAATAATTCCAGAGATACGGACAATGAAAAATTCCATTTGTATGGGAGGTGTCGATAGGTAGGAATCGATCTCGTACAACGCCTCACTAAATTTCAGTGGTCTAATCCAAATACTTCCAGAGAACCGGACAATGAAAAATTCCATTTGTATAAGAGGTGCCACGCCCCCTTTTTCATTATCCACAATTTTTTTGGAGGTGGTAGGGATCGATCTCAACTACAACATAATTTGAATTTTATATATATAGATAGAAGATTATTTTATTATTTTATTTTTATATTATTTTATTTTTTTTATTTTATATTATTTTATTTTTTATTTTATTTTTTTTTTTTGTTTTATTTTTTTATTTTTTTTTTTTTGTTTTATTTTTTTATTTTTTTTTTTATTGTATCTAATTTTATTTGTTTCTTATTTTATTTGTTTCTCATTTTATTTGTTTCTCATTTCATTTTCTTCTATTTATTTTTTATGTCATTTTTTTTTTGCTTATAGAAATGTAGACGCCAATTATTCGCAGCTATGAATACGAATATTCGCACCAACCCTGGTTCATATGTGCATATCTTCATACAATCTACCACATGTATTTGCATATGATTTTTCGTGGTTATTGCCATTTTTATCACTTTTTATATATTTGCTTACTCATACTAAAATAACGCAAAACTCTTGCAGATATCAGGAAATTTGCAATCTTAAGTTCTTTTGTAAGTACCGAGAGTTCTTTTATCTATTGTTCAATAAAAACACCACTTATGATTTTTAGGTTTTTTTTTTTAATTTAGGACAAAAACAAGCCTCCGTAAAAAAACAAGTTAAGGTAGCGCGTATGTATGTATAGAAGAAGTGAAACTTCTTTTTCGGTACATTGTTACAGCTCTCATTAAAACCTGTGTTGACGACTGAGTGACAACCTGCGATATTATTGGACTTATCTGATTTCAGTGTTTATTTAACTTTTCACGCATAATAAAACGCACCCCTGAAGATAGATCAAAAGTATTTACTTCAAATAGAAACTAACGTCAATACCTTACTTTTCTAAATACTTAGTATAATACATTTTAAAGTAGATAACTACTATGACGTTCTAATTTTAATAGAATGTTGGCTAATAACAAACCAATTGCCAAATTTTAGTTAATAATAATAAGTATTTCATCATTACGTAAGTATTTTCATAAGAGCTTGCTGTAGTAGGTCAACTAGAATTTGAAGTGGGCAGGCTTGTATTTCCATACATTTAAGTACATTTGGAAGTCGAGTCACAATAACATCGTATGCAAATAGCTAAAAAATGTGTCCAGGGATATCAATCTCGGGATATCGGGACTACAAAAAATCGATATGGACATTTTCGATGGACAACTTTGTGACAAACAAACTGTAGAAGAAAATTACCCTCATTTTTCCCTATAGATACCTATTTCCGTTATACTGAGACACACAATAAAAAACATTTTTTCGAACTTAGACCATAAATAAAAATGTTGGCACAATGTGCATAATAATATTTCGAGCATTTGGGCTAATTTTTAACGATTATGTGAAAAATTCTATAAAAATAAATAACTAAATCCGATATGCAGAAATGTCCCTAAAATACCGGCACCGCACAAAAGTCCAAAAAGTTAGTATCCCTAGAATGTCTGTTTAAAATAAATTTACTTAACATAAATATTGGCGGCTTATTAAGTTTAGAACGAAAACTTTTTATAAATAATTAGACATTCTGAGCTCATATGTGTAAGCAAAGCTATAAATATTTTTTGAAAACAATTAAAACCGGATTTGTTTTTAATGTTTTGTGTCATTTAGCATTGCTTCACCGAAGTACCCACGTTTCAATGAGTCCAAGTCAAGGTGATGTTCCAATGCACGCAAATTGCATATGGGTATTAGTGAATATACAATGTATTGATGTATTTACTTACAAATTAAACATAGTATGCACTTGACAGCTACATAATGTTACGCTCGTTACTTTGTTATAATGCGGCATTACACGCAATGATATACTATGTACTCTTGAATGACTGCATATGGTATTTGTTTTGAAAAATTGTGTTGTCTCTATTCTTGCGTGAAGCTAACAAAAAACAGAATCAATTAGAACTAGAGCGGCAAACCGATTTTGAAACGATCGGAAAGCATCGGCATGTTGTTGCCAATGAATTTTTATTGCTATTTTATTTGCCTTTATTTAACTTTATTTTATTTTTCTATTTTTTTTCTTTTCTTTTTTTATTTTATTTTCTTATTTTATTTTATTAAATTTGGTTTTATTTTATTTTATTTTATTTAATCTTTATTTTATTTAATCTTTATTTTATTTTAGCGCCGCCGTGGTGTAGCGGTTAAGTGTTCGGCCTTCTATACCAAGTCGTGGCGGTTCGATGCCCGGCAAAGTAACATCAAAAATTAACTAGAAAAACAATTTTTCTAAACGGGGTCGCCCCTCGGCAGTAGTTTGGCAAACTCTCCGGGTGTATTTCTGCCATGAGAAGAAATTCATTTGCTTTGCAAGTGCCGTTCGGAGTCGGCAAAAAACTGTAGGTCCCGCCAACTTGTAGGAAAACTCAAAAGCAACACACCACAAGTTGGAAAGAGAAGCTCGGCAAAAATCTCGTTAGAGGTTATGATAGCCTGTTGGTATATCGCCGCCATTAGTTTTTTTTTATTTTAGTTTATTTTATTTTAGTTTGTTTTAAATTATTTTATTAAATTTTTTTATTTTGTGTTATTTTATTTTAATATGTATTTTTCTATTTTTTTTTAATTTTATATTTTTTCTGTTTTTTTTATTTTTATTCTATTTTATTTTATTTATTTCTAATTTTTTTATCTAGTTTTACTTTATTTTATTTTATTCAATTTTGTCTTTTTTTATTCTATTCAATTTTTTTGTTGTTTTATTTTATTTTAAAATATTAAATATTATTAAATTATTTTATTGTTTTCATTTTATATGTTTTTAATCATAAAAAATACTAATTTTTCTTTTATTTTATGTGATTTAATTTTATTTTTTTATTTGTTTTTATGTTTTATTTAATATAAAATTAAACATTTTATTTCACTTTTTTTAATTTAATTTTATTTCTTTTTTTCTTGTTTTATTTTATTTTAATTTAATTGATTTTACTTTGCTTTATTTTATATTATTTAATTTAATTTTTTTTAGTTTAAATTATTTTTTTCCTCTATTTTTTTTTTATATTTGTTTATACTTATATTTACATTAATTTTACTTTTTTATTTTTTTTACTTCACTTTTTTTTATTTTTGATTTTTTTATTTCATTTTATTTTTATTTTTATTTTTTTTTAATATACTTTATTTTATTTAATTTTATTTTACTTTATTTTGATTTATTTATTTTTTATTTTATATATTTCTCATACTATTTTATCCTAATTTTTCTATTTTATCAGATTTTTTTTATATTTTTTATTATTTTTTATTTTTTTTTTTGTGTTATACTTTATATTTTTCTTCCTTAATTTTTTTTGTTTTCTTAAACTTTTTACTTTATTTTTCTATTTGCTTGTTTTATTTCATTTTATTTAATTTATTTTATTTTATTTATATCTTTGTTTTTTTGTATTTAATTTATTTTTATTTTTTTATATTTTTTTTTTGTTTATTTAAATTTATTTTTTTATTTTGTTTTTAATTTATTTTATATGACTTCATTATATATATATTTTATTTTATTTATTTTTTATTTTTATTTTTTTTTTTTAATTTTGTTTTTTTTTTATTTTTTTTTACCTTTTCAGCTATTCAGAGATACCGAAAAACTACGTAGAAGTCCCTGAACCGATTCTCTAATTTTTGAAATGGTTTGCTGCCTTTTTCAAAAAACAAAAACTATGTTTAGCATTTGAAACTCGCATTGCGGCGATTCGTACATAAATTTCCGCCATCAGTTTAGTTTGGAAACTGGTTTGTTTCAATTTTTTTTGTTATTAAATCATAAATCTGTAATGCATACAGCATAAGTAAGTAATTTGTTTACAAATTTTATGGGCATACAAACTTGACATTTGAAAAATTGTTCACCACATTTTTTTCAATTGTATAAATTAAGTTGTTGTTGTTTAGTGTTCCACTTTAGTAACACCGATATTTTCATTAAAAGGTATTTAATTGAAATTGACCACACAAGACGTTAATTCAATGTTAATTCACGAAATTCTATAGCATTCATTGGACAAATTAGGTTATTTTTTTTTTTAGGATACAGCATGCTATACTTACAAACAAACCTAAATACAATTCGTTAATACGATTAATCAATGCTCAAATGCGAGTACTCACTATGCTCAAGGTGTTTCGAAAAAAATGTTAAGGATTTCACAATTTTAGGTAGTGAAAAGTCAATGTTACTTTTTGTAATTTTTCAAAGTCATTTGCTATTTTAAGAACAAAGAACAGTCAAGGTTAGATTCTGCGTCTAATCAGCTGTGGCTGAGCTTTAATGAATTGTTGAGTTGTCAATATTTTCAACATTGATTTCTCTCTTACCGTGAAGGTAGACCTACCTAAACCTCCCCGCTTCTGTTTTACCGTCTCACATTTTATGACATTGCTTATAACAGCACTCGTTAGTAGCTTTGGTTTGATGCCCAAAATTTTACTAACACATTTTTGGTCACCCCTGGTTCACATATTGGTCGATAACTCTGAAACCAGTCGAGTTATTGAAATAAAGTATATTTATGATTTTAAGTTGAACATCTACTAATACAAGATGAAAGTTTCATTTAATTCCATTCAGCAGTTTTCGAGTCATACCACCACAAACATACAGACAGACAGACAAAAATTCTCAAAACGGTTTATTTGGTTTCTATGGGCTTAATAATGATCCTCGCTGTAAGTCAGCGAATTTCCAAATAAATACGATTAAAGCACATACTTTATTTTCGTTAAAAAGAAAAACTACTTACATTATATAAAAGTAGCTATCGCTATCTTTTCGCTTAACATCGTGATGTGTTTTCGAATCCACGCTATTCATATTTGCGCTCAAGCTTCCTTGTAGTCCGCTCTCTATACTCGTTGGCATTGAACGTCCATTAAACAAACTTAGACCGCCACTTCGCTGATTATTTGTTAGACTTCCATCTTTATTTTGTCCAGCGAAAAAAGTTCTGACGTTCTCCATTCTATGCTCCAAAGTTGTTTCTAGATTTTTTTTTAGTTTTTTCTATAGATATCTAATAAATATACCGCACAATGTTAAGACGAGCCCCTATAAGAAGAACAAAACAAACAATGACTTTGTTATTATTTGATTAATTTATTTACTCTTTTATCACTATGTTGATTATATTGCTGTGTCACCAAAATATTGGTATTTGTGTTACTACGCAAAAACGCGTTATGGGGCATTCCAAAGGGAGTTTCTAGTCATTGCTTGGGTATTATAAAAAAAATATATATATAGAGAGACAGACTCAAGTTACTATGGTACAGTAATAAGACGTATCTATCAATAACACTGTTCTACACACATTCTGTCCTATGAACCAAATAGACTTTTTCGGAAAGTGGACAAAAAAAAAAAAAACAAATACACGTGTATCGGCAATTTTCATGTACACGTCAGAATTTTTTTTTTTATGTAGGTCCATAATAAAAATTTTCACCTTTTGCGGGAAAATTTTTAAGTATTCAGTTTTGTAGCCCATTCAATTTTACTCCAAGAATGTGCAAGTTAGAACTCCTTAAAAATTTTTCCTGAATTATCAGAATATTTTTTTCAAAGGTGTTGTATGTTTTCCTCCATACACAAGTAAATTTAGTTTGTGAGTTGTATGGAAGAAAACACTTAACACCCTTGCCAAAAAAAATTCTAAAAATTCTAGTAAAATTTTTAACGAGTTCTAACGACAACATTTCTGGTTTAAAATTGAAACCACATTCATTTAGTCAATTTTCTTGAAAACTTTGAAAATAAATTTGGCTTGGTCATATATGTACCCAGCAAACCAGCTTCGGAGCGCTCTTAAATCTGAGCTCTAATATGAGCCTTTTTATGAGTTTTTTCAGAACATGCCCATAATTATGATCGTTATGTGAGCTTTTATGAGCGTGTACATAAATATGATTGTTTTATGAGTTTTTCTGAGTGTGCCCCTATAAATACCTTTTACTTTCATTATTTGGATTCAAGTACGTTATGATTTTTCTTTTTGAAATAAGTTTTTGTAAGAAAATAGTTAATGAACAATATTTGAATGTTAGATATGCAATGAATGTTTACCTACTTGTTTCTACATATTTAAAAGGAAAATTTAAAGTGCAAGGAATAGGAAAAGGGAATGGGAGAAGTCATGAGAAAGGAAAGGAAAAATTAAAATTGGAAAGAAATTAATAAAAATTAAGAAGAAAAGGAAGCTCTTAATTCGTACAAAAAATCATTCGAAAAAGACTCTTTCATGCGCTCTTTTCAGAGCTCATAAAAACATTCGAAAAAGAATCTTTTATGCATAAGACTGAGAGCTCATTTATGAATGACCAGTTTCATAGGAAAAGCCACTCAAATACGAGCATTTTATGACTGTTTATGATTGTTTTATGAACTCATTATGAATGTGAGCGCTCAGATGAAAGAGTCCCATATGCGCTCATTTAGAGCTCTTATGGTTTGCTGGGTAGTCCAAAAAAGTTTAAAACTTAAGCTCTAATTTTTAACCGTGTACGGGCCGTCAAAAGTCGTCTAAAGTCTAGACAATTACCCGGCAATCTATAAGTTAATTATATTCAAAAAAACATCAATAGATAAATAAAATTCGCAGATAATACAAATGGCATTACTTCTGGAGATAACGCTATCATATCTGGAAGCGTGACTAAAACTCGAATCTATCAGTATCTTACGGCGCTACTTGATGTGAGTTGACAGTAGGAACTTAGCACTAAAGTGGACTTTAAATTAAAAGCAATGAAGTAGATAGATAATAAACCTAATTTAGATGCTAGTAGACCCGATGGATGTTAACCCACTCAAAGGTATATGGCTAGTCACATATTGGTCGATAGCTCCGAAATCGGGCGATAACTCCTAAATCAGTTGAGTTATCGAAATAACGGATATATCAAATTTTAAGTTAGACGTCTAATAATGAACACAATGAAAATTTCAGTCGATTCCCTTCAGCTGTTTTTGAGTGATACGTGCACAAACATACTGACAGACAGACAGAAATTTAAAATTGTCTTGAAAAGATCTTCATTTGCATTCGACCTTGTAACTAGAGTCGAGTAGCAAGAGTATCGATATCGATTTTGGAAAGAATAGATCGATACACACTAGACTGGTCGAAAAATTAATTTTTTTTTGGAAATTTTATAGATACTATTTTCCAAATTATGAAGAAAACTCTTTGTAGTTTTCGGATGTAAGATCTTAGAGGTTGGACCAAATAAACTTTTTTTGAAGAGATTGAGACATATCTGAAGAAAAAGTAATTAACCCGTTTATGGGTTTTCGAAGTTCGAAATTAGACCCTCCGAAATTTCTGTCTTCTAATTTTTGTATTCAAAAAAATTGGAAAAGGCAAGGTGTGATCGTGTCCTACTTGCTTCTCTTGTTTGATTGTACACTTTTTGTTTGACAATGTATGTTTTTTATACAGACCAATCTGATCTTTGATCAAAAACACAAAACAAAAAAATTTATTTTGTCGTTTAGTGCCGTTGATAGGATTTTTTTTTGGAGTTTTTTGGAAACTTTTACGGGAACCCTGAAATATGACTTTGGCCCACATATATTTGTGTGAGGCATTACTTCATTTTTTATTTGAGCAGCTTTAACAGTACAATATGTATGTAATAATCTTTAACAGTTTATTGATAAAGTCAAGTAATCACCTTTTTAAATAAAATGTTGGTTTTATTTTTAAATTTTTTGCTGATATGGCACTTTTAAGTGATATTTTACTGTTTGTTTTTTTTACGAATAAAAATTTAATATTTCAACTTAGTCGCGTGGCACGAATATTTTTTGGTTGTAAAATTTTTATTTATTTATTGATAAATCCACTTTATATTGGCTTTGCTTTTGTGCGCTCGCTGATCAGAGTTCACCGCCGCAACTGATCGCTTGCTGGATGTGATCGTCGCTTTTATACCAAGTTGACTCTCAGTTAGATTTTACTAGCCCATACGGGGTTGATGTTTTGGATTTTTTTCGATCGAAATTTATAGATTTTTTTGTTGTTACAGTGGTAGAACGGGTGTATAAACTTTTTGTTGTTTTTGTTTTGCTCAAATTATTGCTATAATCGGCTGTACCTTTTTATTAGAACACTATTTCCAATTAAAAACAAAAAACAGCCTATCTCCGGATGTGTTGAGATCTTGTTCAGAAGGGCGTTTTTCAAAACTCATTCTGAGATAGGGCGTTCTCGAACCATTTTTTTTAAATACAACGTAATGGAAAAACAGGTTGGCGCTCTTCAAAAAAATTTTCAGATACATATATGTGGGGTTTTTGAAAAATATTTGGAAATAAGGTGATCTTCCACTCATCCATTTTTGTTGTTAATGGCAACTCTGCTCCCAAATGTTTTAAAACTCAGTGTTTAAATTGCACTCTTTTTAATTATGTTTAGTTTTTATTATCTATCTTGCTCTGTATGATCTTTTTCTTTATTTTCCATCTCGTTTTTTGTTTTGATCACATTTTCTTTTGTATATTTTTGTGTTGTGTTGTCATGTTTTGTATTGCATACCAACAAAGAGATATATCGCTGTGTTCATTATTTGCAGAAAGCTTGATAATTTCGATACAAAATATTCTCTTCGTAGTTTATTTACGGATCATACCCTGCAGGAAAATCGGGCTTAAGGAACCGATGATATTCTGAGGGAAAAAAATATGTTTCTCATCATGGTTAAAGCCAAGTTATTGCAGCGTTATCAGTTACCGTATGAAACTAACGATTCAACTTTATAAGAAGCAATGCAATCGATTGTTAGTACTTTACTGTAATTCCCTAACCATTTTATGTCGATATCTCGACTTTAGCGCCATTAATCGGGTTTCTTTTTAGTAATATAGTTTTTGTTTGCGTATCAAGCATACGTGCCAAAAACGAAGAGGTTTTGTAAACATAGCGACCCCAGCGTCATCAATCGAGAAAATAAAGCGTATGTTGAGAGGACTTATACACAGACTAAACTGTCAGAATTTGTCGAAAATCTGTTCAGAAGTTTTTTAGGCCAATTCGTCGGAGAGAAACTACGTATAATTTTATATACAATTTACGGATACTGCCGATGGCGAATTAATTTAATAAAAAGTGTAAGTATCTAAAAATCCAGTTGGCTGACAAAACTTGTCCTTGAATAACTAGAAAAACCTCAATATATTCAAAATACTCAAAAACTTAACAGACACTCTGGGTGGGTCATATGAATGATCACATGCGCCCACACTCGTCGCTCTCTGTTTATATCTCAAATGAATGTTTGAATGAGGTTATGTCTCCCAGTTTGTATACGCGAACACACACATAATTACAGACAATAAGAAATGCATACTAGATTTGAATGAATTTCAATTTATATATTTGTTTTGTTTTGCTTTTCAAAATTGGACTTTGCCCTCATACCACTATTGGGAAGTGTTTCGTATAAAAATAAAACAATTGTCGATACTGAATAAGCATAATTGAGTAAAATTATTTTTTTTTTATTGTATATTTGCATATTTGTGTTTAATATGTAGGTAAGTATAAGTATATTAATGCTAGGGCTGCATAGAGCCGAGAAACCGAACACGGAGTACCCTAACATGGTTCAAAAATACCCAGCAACATTTTCGATACCTACGTTTGCTCGATATAGTAACTGAGATATCTCTGTAATAGGGCTGATTTGGGAATTAACTTGAGCACAATCTTCATTATAAATTCCCAAAAATTACGAAGATTTGAGCAAATATAAGACCAGAAAAAAAATTTTCGCTGACAACAGTCTTCAGATAAAGAATAATTAATTATTGGCGGCATGAGTTAAGCTATGGATACACACACGGAGATTACATCGAATAAATTTTCTTTAATCAGATCCAAATTTTACCCTGGCACACACAAAATTGAAGAATAAGAATCTTCGCCATCTAGTGCTTTGTTTGTATTACTTGCTATTTAAAACTAGATCTCGCTGGGGATTGTTTGTTTTTTGGTGACTCTAGTGTCAATTAGCGGTAAATCGTGATTTTGGTAGTTGTCCTTGCTATTTTTGTTTATTTATCGGTGACAGTAGCGGTCAAAGATATCTTCTCAAATCTTCTTAATTTTTGGGAGTTTATAATGAAGATTATGCCCAAGTATACTCCCAAAAGCGGAGTTAATTCGGAATTAGCGCTAAAGTATCAGCCCTATTAGAAATCTACGGTGCGGTATGAAGGATATACTGTAGAACTATGTACCAATTATCCATATCCGCTTGGAATATAGATAAGTAATTCTTCAAGTCTCACAGCACTTGAAAACACGTGAGTTGTGAGAACCAAGAAGTATTTAGTTATGCGGTGAAATTTAAATGCAGGGAAGCTTGAATTTCAAATAGCTAAAAAAATAGCCGGCAATGTTATTGTATTATTCAGAGCAATAACAAACTGGAATACACAACAGAAATAAAACACTAGACGGAAATGAAAACTTTTTCCCCCTTATTTATAAAAAAAAAAAACAAAATACATAGGTTTAATAATCTCTTAAAATGCAAAGTTTGTAGGGAAATGTCATTTTAAAAGCTGAAATTCTTTATAGGTATTTGGAAGGCTTAAAATATTCCAAAAAAAGTTTAAAAATTATATAGAAAAAGAATTATTCTTAATAGGGCCTATAGATGATGCGTCTGAGTCAAGAGTCAGTTTAGGTGTATTAGTGAAAATATGTATGTAGTAGTTACACCGACACATAGAATACGCATGAAAGAAGGCTATAATAAGCTACAACATTATAATCCCGAAAGCATCTATTTAATATATTTGAGTCTCGTTCGTTATCGGAATTATATCAGTCCCGGATTCTGCTATGTGGAAAATCCCAACAACTCAGGGATTTTCCATATGGCCGAGTCCCGGGACTGACTTTCCTTGTGTTGGTGGTATCTCAACGGGCCTTTCAAAACTGGCGTAAAGCGGTAAACAGATACAGCGTTATTGCTTTGCGTGACATTTATAACATTGGCAAAACCGCGCAAGCCCGTAAAAGTATCCCACAATGAACGCTAAAATATACAAAGAAAAATAGGCTTATTATGTCATCGCACATAAAAAGATAAAACTTGGTCAAGTCTCTGCGCTAACGCGCGTTGAAAAGCGTTATGATATAGGTTGCATTGAACTATGTAATTTTATCTCAGCTGTCAAATATGAAATGTCACGCAACGCGACGATAAAGTTGTTTCTGATTTCTGCTTAAAGCGGGCTACTCACCTGCCAACAAATGTCAAACTCCATATAAAAAAACGCTCAAGAACTGGTCAAGAAATGTTTTCACACGTCAAATTTTCTTGAACCAATACTCAGCTCATAAGAAAAACTACTACAATTTTCGATGGTTGACAACGCCCGTTTACCCCAAGAAATAAATATGCTCGTATATATTTCTTGAGTAAACGTGCAGATTTACAGCAAATGTGAGTACATATTTCGCTACACATATTTTATGCATTTTTATAATGGTAATTTTCAATAAAACGGAAAATTTTGTAAACGTCAAAATTTCTTGAGCGGGCATAAGAAATATATTCTCGTTTTTTTCTTGATGCATTTCTTGGCAGGTGGGTAGCCCGCTTAAAGCGGCCACTGGAGGCAAAGCCAGCAAAGCAAGCGGGCATTGGGCCATCACCTTAAAGCGGGCTACGCACCTGCCAAGAAATGTCAAACTCCATATAAAAAAACGCTCAAGAAATGGTCAAGAACTGTTTTCACACGTCAGATTTTCTTGAGCCAATACTCAGCTCATAAGAAAAAATACTACAATTTTCTATGGTTGGCAATGCCGCTTTACCTCAAGAAATAAATATGCTCGTATATATTCCTTGAGGTAAACGTGCAGATTCACGGCAAAGGCAAAGAGAATATATCAACAAGAGCCACCACTCGTTATGAAAGCAACGAAAAAGATGGATGCCGTTTTCTTTCAGGGTTTCGGTAATTTCGATATAAATATGTTATTGTCTAATCAAAACAAAATGTGTAAAAGAAAATAGACGATAAATGAAATAACAATTTACCAGCTGTCGAATTTACTAAACTGAGGAAAACAAAATTACCGAAACCCTGAAAGAAAACGGCATCCATCTTTTTCCTTGCATTTATAACGAGTGACGGCTCTTGTTGATATATTCTCTTTGGCAAAGGTGAGTAAATATTTCACTAAACATGTTTTATACATTTTTATAAGAGTAATTTGCAAAAAAAATGGAAAATTTGATAAACGTCAAAATTTCTTGACCAGGCACAAGAAATATATGCTCGTTTTTTTCTTGAGGCATTTCTTGGCAGGTGAGTAGCCCGCTTAAGTGTGCCTCTGCGACAGCCACTTGAACCTAACCTAGTTACACCGACATGACTCGAGTCATGACTCAAGAAAATCAAAAAAAGTTTGATATTTTGCAGAATGACGACGAGTCAACACGTACACAGATGACTCACGAGTCAGACGCACTGTGTATAGACCCTATAACGGGGTCGCCCCCTCGGCAGTAGTTGGGCAAATATGCTATTTCTGCCATGAGAAGCTTCTCAGCAAAAACTCATTTGGCCCGCCAACTTGTATAAAAAACTCAAAAGCAGCACACCACAAGTTTGAAGAGAAGCTCGGCAAAAATCTCGTTAGAGGTTATTATAACCTCTTGGTATATCGTCGACATTAGTTTTTTTTTTTTTGACAATTTTTATTCGCCACTTCGGTGATGGATAAAATGCTTAAAAAATGATGCTTTGTTTCTCATACAGTCGCCCACAACCATCTGCACCTCATTAGAATATATATAAAAAATTATGTAAATAATCGCTTTTTGTAATAGATTACAAAGTTCATTTAATTTACGTTGAACCCAATATACAAGATGGCGCTTATTTGATAAGCACATTCATTCATGCACACTACGAAGGCCCTGTGCTTTATGCAAACCGTACTACTTTAGGTATTCAGAATATATATATGTACTGAAATATGTACTACATAGGCTGATACAAGGTGTCAAAAGTTTATAAGAAGATAAGAATCAATAAAACGCATTTGCATTTGACTTTCGAAGGACGATTAATGTGAAATTTTTAATGAAATTATAATTTTTTGCACATATGCGTCGCTAGAGGGCTGACGAACCTATGGGGTCTCGCCCAAGAGCTCCACAACTACCTAATTAAATATTCAATTCTTATAAAGAGCTGAGGCATACACAAATAAATAATAATAAAAAGGTACTTAAATAATGCTGAAAGCAATCCCTTGACGGTCCGCAAAAATGCAAACTGATCCTGGAAACAGTCCCTACGGATGCCGAAAGAGTCCCGACATGGCGCGAATAAAGTGCCAAAATGATGGCGTCGAAAATGATTATGAAAAAGTTTCAAAGACCGAGCCAGAAAAATTTCCGTAAGCGCATCTGAAAATGTAAAAAAAATGGAATCATTTTCTGGTGTTTTTGGGATCACAGTTTTTATCAGTATAGTTTTCGGACCATTTTCGGATATTAAAAATTGTGAAAAAACGAACAAACAGCAAATCAGCCCAGCAGTATAGTTTCCGGATCGTTTTCGGATACGAAAAACGATGGAAATTTTTTATTTTCTGGCTGGAAAAATATGATTCTTCTGAAAAAGTGACAAAATGATCGCAAAAACAATACCTAAATCGTCCAGAAATCAATATCGACTTTTATAGTCCAAAAAAAGGGGGAAACTAAAAAAATAATCCTGGCAACAATTGATCGATCAAATGACTTACTGCCGAGGATAGAAAAATCAGTTTAACTCTGACCCAGATTACCCGAATTAAGGTCAACCTGGCTTTGGGCGGTCCTAAGATGAGATGTTTGAATAAGTTCTCTGCCAAGTATTCCTATACCCCACCCTACCTAACTAAAAAGAATATCTCGGACAGATTTTTTCATTCCACTTCTGAATAATACGAATGCTTGATAAATGTTTAGTTTCAGGCAATAATTAATATAATAATATGCACAGATTATTATCTATGCAACAAAGTATCATCAAAAATGAGTTAAACCATTATTTTAATGTCAATTATTTTAACATTTTGTATCTAAATTTCTCTCGCTTCTATCACTTAATGTGCTTCCAATAATTATTTAGTGTACTACGGCCATTCGCAACTTGCTGTACTTTTGTGTTTTTTTGGCACTTCTGCCAACAATTATGAACTGGAAACGTATTCTACGAATAACAAATTGTTACCTAGTGACCACTGGCTTCCAGTTGCACTCCTTTGAACCGATTACCGAACGATTTCATGTATCAGTATGGGCTCTTGTGAATTTTATAGTGTTAACACTCTTTTATATCATCTGTGTCAATGAGCATTTCGCACAATCACCGTTATTAAAGATTTGTTATGATGTGTCACCTTTCCTTTCGAAGCTCATACGCATCCACTTACTGTTGGGATTGACAGTGTATATATTTCGTTTTTTCCAAATGGCAAGAATTGGACGATCGTGTAATTGTATGTCAAGTTTAGCCACAAAAATGTGTCGACGAAAATTTTCCATCTCAGAAGCATTTGCATACTTTTCGTTTTACTCAACGTTCATTATTTCACTGTGTTTTGCTTTCTATATTGCTTATGAAATGCAATTTAAAATGCCAGCTTGGGCAAATATATTTATTAGTTTTGGACTTTTTATACCACACTTTGCATTAGCGGGTGCTTTAAAATTATACATGCTGAATTGCTGGTTAATGCGTGAAGAGTTGTGTAGCATGAAGTCGGAATTAGATGATATCCTTATAGAACAGTTACCGTTCGAAATTAAGAATGTAGTGAGTGCAACCAATGACCGCATAAAAATAACGGAAATTGATATGCAAAAACTGTTGGAGCAACAGTATATCCGATTTCTTCAAATAAATGATAAGCTGAGACTTGTAAATGGCACTTTGGAAAAAGAACTACTTTTGCTGTTGGTAATGAATAGCATTTGCCTATTAGCGGGCGTTTATATGCTTGTCTATTTTAGAACAAGTTGGTATATATTTTTTGCGTCGTCTGGAAAACGTATATTTTATGCTGAGAATATTGCCGTTTATATACTCATTTTTTGGGACTATCTGTGTTTAAGCATCAGCGTGGGCTTGTTCAACAAAGTAGTGAGTAGATAAGACTCGAAAAGGATTTTTTTGTTGTATTTGATGTTATTTTTTTTTTTAAATGACGTACACGAACACTTAAACTCCTATATTCATAAACCCCCAAAAAGGGAATTGCAAAAAGGCATGCCCAAATGTTTTGAAAAAATATTTTACAAAGTTAAATTACATCAGTACCCCGTTTCTGTAAAAAATCGACAAAATTATCGATTTTAATGTCGTCTCACTCGACTCGATTCAAAATCGAAAAAAAAAATTTGTCACTACCTCAAAAGCAAGTGAGAAAATTTTATTACAGAAACAAACAGTGTGAAGTAACTTAAGGTTGTGTGTTTGATTATTGCTAAAATAAATACAGTATTTGCAAAAAAAAATGAATGTGACGTCAATATGACGTCAAATCGACTATTTCAGCGGAGACGATCGATCGAATTGAGTTACAGAAAGTACAGTAACCGCCGTATTTTGTAAGGCATCACTCACCGTGACTAAATTTTTGATGACGTATAAAAGGTCAATGACAGGAGATAGGCCGCCTTGTTGTAATGGATATTGTTGACAGAAGTAAGGACAAACCATACTGTTTAATATAAGAATGCCAAATTGTGTCACTCTCCATTTATACATCATCAAAAATTCATTCACGGTGAGTGATGCCTTACAAAATACATCAGTAAGCCTTTACGACTCGACTATAAACAGTTTCATTCCGAAAAATTGTGTCTTAGTGTGTCCGGTTGAGAAAACTTCACTCATTTGAACTTTTCTTACTTGAATAACTCAATGTTACTCATACGCCATGTATGACCTATTAAAAGTGGACTATAATTTAAAAATTTCACTATAACACAGTTGTTTTGTCAGAATAAATATAGTTACTCAGTCTACTGAAATATTTGTGTAATGCCAATGTTCGCGAATACGGATTTCAACATCCTTATAAAGGATCCATTGGTTTTGAGGTTGGTTTTAAGGTTAGAGGCGGCCGCCGTGGTGTGCCCGGCAAAAGTAACATCAAAAATTTTTTAGAAAAACAATTTTTCTAAAGCGGGCTACCCACCTGCCAAGAAATGGCTCAAGAAAAAGAAGAGCATATATTTCTTATGCCTGGTCAAGAAAATTTGACGTTTACGGCATTTTCCATTTTATTGCAGATTACTATTATAAAAATGTATAAAACATGTGTAGCGAAGTATACGCTCATCTTTGCCGTGAATCTGCACGTTTACCTTAAGAAATATATGCGAGCATATTTATTTCTTGAGGTAAATCGAAAAGTGCTGAATTTTTTCTTATGAACTGAGAATTGGTTCAAGAAAATTTGACGTGTGAAAACGTTTCTTGACCATTTCTTGGGCATTTTTTTATATGGAATTTGACACTTCTTGGCAGGTGAGTAGCCCGCTTAAACGGGGTCGCCCCTCGGCAGTAGTTTAGCAAACTCTCTGGGTGTATTTCTGCCATGAGAAGCTTCTCAGCAAAAAATTCATTTGCTTTGCAAGTGCCGTTCGGAGTCGGCAAAAAACTGTAGGTCCCGCCAACTTTTAGGAAAACTCAAAAAGCAACACAGCACAAGTTGGAAAGAGAAGCTCGGCTAAAAATCTCGTTAGAGGTTATGATAACCTGCTGGTATATCGCCGCCATTAGTTTTTATTTTTAAGGTTAGAGCCAACGCACAACCCGCTAGGCGAATTCTGAAGGATTTCGATTTAGAACGCAAAAAGTCAGTTGCAGTGTGAGCGTAGCCTAATGCTCGCTAAATGAAAAAACCAGAACAGTTAATCACATGCATTAAACCTAAGCTTTTTTATCCATTATTTTAGAAGTCACAGATTCTGGAGAGAATTCAGCTCGCTTTGGTCTCCAAATGCATAGCAAGCTCTTTGCATGCCACCTTGATGGAAGTTCGGTATTTATTAATTTTTCAGCTTCGTCTGCGTATGTTTAATGTTGCTGATGTAAATGCTGTAAACTTGATTATGGTAATAGATATTTATTTTAGTCTATTATTATTTATTTATTAATTCATTAGCTTCTTTATAGGTGCATATAATGGTGGGTATAATTATATCAATAGTTGTCATTTACCATTATTTCAATGATCAAATCGTATCCATTACCGAACAAATCGAAAGCATAGATTTCGATGACTAAAATATACCGTTACACATAAATAAATTTAATTATACAGAATTGTTACTCACAGAATAGTTTAAATATGTTATAGATTAATAGCTAAGTAATAAAACTAAAAAACTGTATTCTTTGCCAGTTTCCGTTTCCGTTAACTGTTTTCATCATTCAGCAATTCAGCACATTCAATGCCGCCACTTAAAGATTTTCACTCGGGTTTTTATGTGTAGCAACCATGTAGGAAATTTTTCCCCATACAAAATGTATGGGAAAGCGCGAAAAAAAATAGCCACCCCGAAGGGTTAAGTTAGAGCGCCAATTTTTTGCAAGGCTTATTTTCTCATCAATACCTACCTTTTTAGGGGGTAAGACCAAGTCGACATTTTTTTTGAATCACCCTACTGTAGAGTAATAATAAATGAAGAGTCAAGAAGGCTTTTTCCTTTTTTTTGTATAATTGGTCCATTTTCTTAAAAAAAAACTAGTTTAAATTGTTATTTACAGCTGTTCATTATGCAAAAGTTATCACACGTTAATTACCCATTAAGCTTCTCGCTGGGCAATTCTAAATGTGGAACACAGGTAGGGTTGCTATTTTGAGGAACTGTGGATTGTATTGTTCGGCGAATGAAGCCAAATGTGATAGAATTCCAAATTTGGAAAATGAGATTTTTATGGAAAAAAGCGCCAAATTTGTAATTTTTCGCCAAATTTGGTGCGGTGTAAATGTACTATTAATTACACTCTATAATTGGGTATGCTTCACTGCACTTCTCTCACCTTTTCACTTAATAGCTCAGTTTAAAATTAAATAAAACAATTTACTTTAAATTTGAATTAAACTTTAATTGGCGGGAGCGCAAAGAAAATCGTGTGGCGGGTACAAAGGATGATACAATTGTGTTTTGTTTATGATGTGTGGGTGTGTTTGGTGTTGACATTTGGTGTATGTGTAATTGTGTTAGTGTGCGTGTGAGGTGTGGTGAGATGGCCGGCCGCAGGGTTGCTGCGAACGCGGCGGTGGTTACGGCTAAGTTAGCCATCCCGGCCCCCCTAGGCGAGTAATCAGCCTAGCAATCGCTGTAGCTGCTGCAGTGTCTCCACGACGTTGCTGAGCCCGGTTGGGCGTCGGTTGCGTTGCCTAGGAGGGTGCTGACGTGTTGATGTCGCTGGGTTCCGGTATCGTGCACCAGGATGATTCCACGCCTGTGGACGATGGTTCGGCTGCCATATTGTGCGTCGAGGTTGCGTGACGCGTGGTGGTTGCGCTCTTGGTCTCGCGTTGTTGTGTAGCGCTCGCGGTTGCGATCTTTGTCGCGCGTTGGTGCGTGAAGGCGGTGCCGCTGGGGCGCTACGCGTGGCGGTCCGGTGCAGGAGCGTGTGGTGTGGGGAGTTGCAACGGGTGTTGCACGTGCGCGTGGCACGGTGACCGCCGAGCGGATGGTTGGTGTTGGGGCGACTTCCTCAATCTCCATGTTTGTAGACATCTGTTTAGAAAAGATAATCAACTTTAGTGTCATGTAAAGTCATGTGGGGTGCTTAATTTGAGCACTACATATGTGTATTTATATGTCTATTTCTTATATAAGGCGTGATCATTGTATATATGATAAGCGGTTTTATTTGCGGCGCGTGTTAGTATTCACGATTTCGAGGAATCTAGTCCTTCGAGCTACCTCTTTAGGAGTACGGTATTAACATCGAGTAGCAACATCGCTTGGATGGATGAATTACTCTCTATTTGATTGTATTATTATTGATTTTAGATATTCGCGCGATTGGTATTGGCGGTATTAGACTCGGTTGGTAAAAAGCATAGTTTGACGAGCGGTCGCGTTAACATTCCGGTTTGTGTGCGTAGGTCAACTACCCGGATATGACCGTCGGAACCGTAGTGTACCTTTTCGATGCGGGCTAGCCGCCATTCGGTAGGTGGGAGGCAGTCGTCATGAATTAGGACGCATTCTCCAATTTTTGGAGCTTCTTGAGTGTTTTTCCACCGATATCTTTTATGGAGGTCTTTGAGATATTCCTCCTTCCATCGGCTACTAAATTCATGATGGAGAATTTTGATTCGTTCCCATCGATTTATGAGAGAGAGTGAGTCCACGTTTGGTTCTGGTATAGCCAGAAGTGGAGCTCCTCTAAGAAAATGCCCAGGTGTGAGGGCTGTAAAGTCGGAGGGATCTTGCGAGAGCGCTGATAGCGGCCGTGAGTTTAGCACGGCTTCAACTCGTATGAGTAGCGTGGTGAACTCTTCAAATGTGAATTTATAATTGCCAGCGGCTTTTTTAAAATGTGTTTTAAAGCTTTTAACAGCTGATTCCCATAGTCCACCCATATGTGGGGCGCTCGGGGGTATGAATTGCCAATTAATGCCTTGAGGTAATGGACAAAAAATACAGAAATTTTGTTCTTTTTCTTGCAGGCAAAACAGCTATTACGTTACTTCTTGGCTAACGATTTGAATTTGAATTTTATTGTTGTTGTTTTTCTATGTCACGATCAGCTGTTCATGCTTGCTAGTTTCTGCTGGACGAAAAATTCCCAGCAATAACTTGCAGCGAATTGCAGCTCTCTCTCTCAATTAAATGTCAAAAAGCTGCTGAATTCGCTGCCATTTTTGTTCAAAAAAAGCTTTTTCAGGAATAATTATTCATAATTAGCAGTCATGATCCAATTAATAAGATTACCCATTTAAAAAAAAGGTGTGACGTCACGGTTTTAAGAAACATATCTGCTTCGATTTAAATGTCTCAAATGTTATAAAAAAATAAAAACGAAAACAAACAAACAAATATTTTGGTTGTGATTTTATTTTTATGTTTATGTTTATAAACAAAATTTTGTGAAAATCTCCTTATAAAGCTATAATTTTACGTTGTGTTCTAGAAGCCGTGTTGTAGGGTATAGTATATCAGCATTGGATACTAAATAGCAGGTTCGATCACCGTTTAATAGTAAAAGATTATCAAAATCTTAAGCTGATGACCCAATGTACGCTTGATTTGCTTGCCTTGCTTACCTAGGCTTAACTTGCTTTCTTTTTAAAGCTTCGATGGCCCAATAGAAGCTACAAAAGTTAAAGTCAAAAATACAGGATGAGACAAACAAGACAACAACAAGACAAACAGCGAAGCGTGTAAAGTGCTGTCAAATAGAGGTTTGGGCTATTCGACGCTTTGAAGCGTTTCAAGCAAGCAAAGTAAGGCTGCCACTGGGCCAAATTTCATACATTTCAGTAGAGTTCAAAAGAATTTTGACATTTTTCGAGGCAAAGCCAGCAAAGCAAGCGTGCATTGGGCCATCACATTTAAGGGTCGAATACATAAAGCTTTGTTAACCTCGCCTGACATTTGCTACCTCAAAACTTTGCGTCGAACTTCAGAGGTATGCTACAATGAACGCCTTGACGCTTCTCTTTTATACATTTGTTTTCGTTATTTATATATTAGCATTCAGAATTTTTTGGTTAATTTATTAATTTAATAGCGAAAAAATGAATTAATTATTATTTCCTGCAACTTTTTATTCTTTAATTAAAGCAAAGTCATCAACATCTGATTGTCAAAGCAAGCAAAGCAAGCAAAATTTGAGAGTTTGCCAAATTTCAACCTCACTTCAACTTTGACGTCTCCAATTTGCCATGCTATGTTTAAATACGTATACTGAACTTTTCTGTCAAAGTCAAAGTTTGAGGTAAAGTCAAAATAAAGCTTTATGTAACTGACTCTTGAGAGTTTGCCAAATTTCAACCTTGCTTCAACCTTGAGGTCTCCAATTTGCCATGCTTCGTTTAAATACGTATACTGAACTTTTCTGTCAAAGTCAAAGTTTGAGGTAAAGCCAAAATAAAGCTTTATGTAACTGACCCCTTAAAGGGTCGAATACATAAAGCTTTGTTAACCTCGCCTGACATTTGCTACCTCAAAACTTTGCGTCCAACTTTAGAGGTATGCTACAATGAACGCCTTGACGCTTCTCTTTTATCCATTTGTTTTCGTTATTTATTTCTTTGCATTCAGAGTGTTTTGGTTAATTTATTCATTTAATAGAGAAAAAATAAATTAATTATTATTTCCTCCAACTTTTTATTCTTTCATTAAAGCAAAGTCATCAACATCTGATTGTCACAGCAAGCAAAGCAAGCAAAATTTGAGAGTTTGCCAAATTTTAACCTTGCTTCAACTTTGAGGTCTCCAATTTGCCATGCTTCGTTTAAATACGTATACGAAACTTTTCAGTCAAAGTCAAAGTTTGAGGTAAAGTCAAAATAAAGCTTTATGTAACTGACCCATAAGGATCGAATACATAAAGCTTTGTTAACCTCGCCTGACATTTGCTACCTCAAAACTTTGCGTCCAACTTTAGAGGTATGCTACAATGAACGCCTTGCCGCTTCTCTTTTATACATTTGTTTTCGTTATTTATTTCTTTGCATTCAGAATTTTTTGGTTAATTTATTAATTTAATAGAGAAAAAATTAATTAATTATTATTTCCTCCAACTTTTTATTCTTTATTTAAAGCAAATTCATCACCATCTGATTGTCAAAGCAAGCAAAGCAAGCAAAATTTGAGAGTTTGCCAAATTTTAACCTTGCTTCAACTTTGAGGTCTCCAATTTGCCATGCTTCGTTTAAATACGTATACGAAACTTTTCAGTCAAAGTCAAAGTTTGAGGTAAAGTCAAAATAAAGCTTTATGTAACTGACCCTTTAAGGTCAAGAAGAAGAAGGGAAGAAATGTCAAAATTCTTTTGAACTCTACTGACAAAGAGTAAAGCGTGTAAAGCGCTGTCAAATAGAGATTTGGGCTATTCAACGCTTTGAAGCACTTCAGGCAAGCAAAGCAAGGCTGTCAGTGGGCCAACTTTCATACATTTCAGTAGAGTTCAAAAGAACTTTGACATTTCTCGAGGCAAAGCCAGCAAGGCAAGCGTGCATTGGGCCATCACCTTTAAGGGTCGAATACATAAAGCTTTGTTAACCTCGCCTGACATTTGCTACCTCAAAACTTTGCGTCCAACTTCAGAGGTATGCTACAATGAACGCCTTGACGCTTCTCTTTTATACATTTGTTTTCGTTATTTTTTTCTTTGCATTCATAGTGTTTTAGTTAATTTATTAATTTAATAGAGAAAAAATGAGTTAATTATTATTTTCTCCAACATTTTATTCTTTAATTGAAGCAAAGTCATCAACATCTGATTGTCAAAGCAAGCAAAGCAAGCAAAATTTGAGAGTTTGCCAAATTTCAACCTCGCTTCAACTTTGAGGTCTCCAATTTGCCATGCTTGGTTTAAATACGTATACTGAACTTTTCTGTCAAAGTCAAAGTTTGAGGTAAAGCCAAAATAAAGTTTTATGTAACTGACCCATTAGAAAGAAAGTGATCGCTGCATATTTTGGCGTGCTGGCTAATGCTTTGGTTTCAGAACTGCACCCACTTTTCCCGACATGTGCTTTTCATAAGAATCCTTACACCCACACACGAAACACTTCGTTTTCTAATATTATTTTAAGAACAATTGAAACGCATTTTAAAAATCACGACGAAAACGTTGAATGTTTACAAAATTTTAATTAAGAAATTTCAAAAAAAAAACCTCAATGAGAGTGTGAAGAGAAAAGTCAGTGAAACTTTCAAAACCGTGACGTCATTTGACAACATACTTTTTTCTCAAATTAATTTACAAATACACGGTTGTCGGAATGCGTGATCTGTAGTAATTGATTCATGATTAGCAGCCGTCGAACGAAGCTTTTACACAGTGCGTCTGACTCGCGGGTCATATGTGTATGTGTTGACTCGCCGTCATTCTAGTAAATATAAAACTCATTTTGATTTTCGTGAGTCATGTCGGTGTAACTACTACATACACATTTTCACTAATACACCTAAACTGACTCTTAACTCAGACGCATCGTGTATAGGCCCTATAAAGAATCGTTCAATTGAACAAGTTCAGAACAGAACGACCCAACTCTACTGACAGCCACTTCACACAACCCTTCACAACAACAATTGCTTTTATTTGGTATCTGCGAGCTTATCAATTTTTGCTATTAACCTTGGCCTTCACATCCTCTAAAGGGGACAGATGAGAAATTTGTTTCAGAATTAACCAAATAACGTTTCAGGCACTGCCGATTAAATAGGTCTAGTGCAGCAGGATGATAAATATTAATTGCAGCACCACAAACTTGGATCCATTACCCGTCAAAGTGAGTACACAATTTTGATATGAAACCATCCACTTCTGATAAAAAAAAATGTATGCGATAGATCGGCATTATTGGTGGTAGCGGTCTAGATGATCCGGATATATTGGAAAATCGCAAGGAGACAGAAGTTAAAACCCCTTTCGGCAGTCCTTCTGATGCTTTGATAGAAGGCGAAATAGGTGGCGTAAAATGCGTATTGCTAGCACGCCATGGACGTAAGCACAACATCATGCCAAGCAATGTAAATTATCGTGCCAATATTTGGGCTATGCGCCAAATGGGTTGCACGCATTTAATAGTTTCAACTGCATGTGGTTCATTGCGTGAAGAAATACACCCAGGAGATTTAGTGGTACCAAATGATTTCATCGATCGCACTACGAAACGTTTACAAACATTTTACGATGGTGGACCAGATAGTCCGAAAGGTGTTTGTCATTTGAGTATGTTTCCGTCGTTTAGTGAACGTGTGCGTTCCATACTCATAACCACTGCCAAGGAATTGGATTTGAGTGTGCATGAAAAGGCTACAATTGTAACCATTGAAGGACCACGTTTCTCATCACGTTCCGAAAGTATGATGTTCCGACAATGGGGTGGTGATCTTATCAATATGACAACATGTCCAGAGGTAGTGCTGGCAAAAGAGGCTGGTCTTTTGTATGGCTCCGTTGCCATTGCCACCGACTACGATTGTTGGCAAACGGGATGTGAAGGTGTTAATGTACAAGATGTGCTGAAAACATTTGCCGCAAACGTTATCAAAGTTAAACATATCCTAATGAAAGCAGTGCAAAATATAGCACAGGAAGATTGGTCCGATGATATTTTAGATGCAAAGGTAATTTTAAAGAAATTGATTTTATGTTGTATGTTGTTGTTAACAGCAAAAACAATACCCGAAGGTTTTGGGAAGTGATGCCGAAATTGGGAATCCTTGGCCGGATATGAACCCGGTACTCCCTTGTGGTACTGCCGGACTGTCGTGGTAGCAATTTCGTATGACCAGTGGAACCTTCTAGGTCATATCCCTCCATCCGTGAGGAAGGAGAAGATGGGGAATAAGAAGTGAGAGGCATCATATCCGTAGATCAACCATCGAGTTAGCACGTCATTACCTATGTGCATATTTGCCGCCTCTTACGTCCCAGAAATCGATGTTGAATTCGGCTTGTCTTGCCACGAGACGTTGTTGTTGTTGTTGTTGTAACGAGGTGTAGCCCTGTCTAATTGTCAGACAGGGTCACCCCGAGTGTATTGCTCTTGGCCGGGTCGATATAAGAAAACGGCCCGGGTCGTTTCGGCACGATGGGTACAGCACAAGTACTGGTACCGTTCTCGTAGAACCGGCAATACAAGAAACTAGGCCGTGTAGGCCATGTAGGTCATTTAGCGTTACCCAGGGTGCACCAACGGGGAGGCGACCTACTCTTAGGCTCAAACTGGGTTCCAACTTCGATGCGCCAGAGCTTTTCAAAATCTGTCACATTTCCGAAGGTTTACGACTTTGGCAGGGCTCCCACGTCATCCAGTCCGTTTCCCTGTGTGCGTTCTTCACACCATGCTTGGCTTATTGCATATGTAACAGAAATTTCCAATCACAGTTTGAGGTCTTCGAACCGTTCTTCCCATTGACAGTCTTCTCGGACCCCGTGTCCTATTGGTGGGGTTCCGCCGGACGAACTTATTTTTCGTCGGACGGTAGGTTCGGTTTACAGTTCTTAAACTATTTTTCGTGTGAAAGGTTATCTGTTCGGATTCCGAGATATGTTTATAATTACATAAAACCGCTTCTCTCTTCTCTTCAACAGGAATGTGTTTGCAAAAACACCATGAACGGTGCAATGTGACGCTTTTTAATTTTATGTAATACAGTTACTGCAAATATGATTGAACATAGACGAAGACGTTTACTAACCAGTGTCCAGCAAAAAGAAGCCGCTAATAATAAAATAATGCTTATACCAAAAGTGCAATCCATCTCTATTAAGTTTAACTTAGAACCAGCGGACACAAATGAAGAAGCAACAAATTGTAAAAAACCAAAGCAAACACAGTATGAACAACAACCTGAAGCGGACGTTACTACCGAAAGCCCAACAACAACCGAAAACTCAACAATAACCGAAAGCCCAGACGAGCATTCTACAGCACAATCACAAACCTATTATTTTAGAGAGGAGCAGATAGAACCATTGGATCTACATTGTTTTTAAGATACAGAATTAAGCCAAAGTGTATCTTACCATAATGCATTTAATGTTTATTTTCACTATTATTTTGATAAGCCCTTCTTCTATGTTTCGTAGGATATGTCATTATAATACTGGCACATTTTTAGTTGAATTACTTGCATTGTTATTCGTATCAGATTGGTTAGCGAGGATCTCATGAGTCGACGGCTGAGTAGGAGATCGCCCTATCTTAAAATATTCTACCAAAATGCTAAAAATATTTTTCAGAACCTTTTTCAAAAACACACTATATCTTGTTGTTGTTGTTGTTGTAACGAGGTGTAGCCTTGCCCAAATGTCAGACAGGGTCCCCCGCGTGTAATGCTCTTGGCTGGGTCGATATAAGAAAAAACGGCCAGCTCGTTTTGGTACGATGGGTAAAGTACAAGTACCGGTACCGTTCTCGTAGAACCGGCAATACGTAGAAACTAGCCGTGTAGGGCATGTAGGTCATTTAGCGTAACCCAGGGTGCACCAACGGGGAGGCGACCTACTCTCACAACTCTTAATTTGTTTCAAAGTCAAGGTATGAAACTATTTAATCGGACCCGTGCAAAACAACCTTAAGTTTTCCCAGAAACAAAAAATTAAGAAAGCGCTCCCGCATTTGTAATCCAGAGGCCAATAGTTTTGTCTAATTTTTTAGCAGTGGACCCCTAAAGAAAACAAATACCCAAAAAATCACTGACAGAAGGACATCCGGCTTGCAATGAGTTATTGCAGTTTACTTCGTCCTAGTGTCCTAGAAAATATCCGCGAGGGGTGAAACAAATCGTTTCACCAAATAGAAACTATAGTCCTCTAAAAGTTTTGGGTGGTATTCTGATCTTCCACCTGTTGCTCAGAAATCACAAAAATCCGAGAAACATTTCATTTAAAAACAATTCAAAAAAATCTTGTCAGTACAATTTTGGATATGCAAAAATAAAAAAATTTTCAATATTTTCGCTAAAAAATTTCAAGTTAACCATACTGCACTAAAAACCTAAGTCATGGCGTGTTGTGAATTTAAGCCCAAGACAGCACCACCACTAACACCAGCGCCAGTTACTGAGTCTGGCTGCTGCGGCTGCATGGTCAAAGTGAGTTTTTAAACAGAAAACCAACAACACAAATGTTAAAAAAGAGAATTGGGATTCCTTATATCCTTCCCAGGTTGGCATAATTGGTGGCAGTGGTTTGGATGATCCAGATATATTGGAAGGACGTCAAGAACGCACAGTGACAACACCTTACGGTCCGCCAGCCGATGTACTCATTGAGGGTACAATAAGTGGTGTTAAATGTGTACTTCTAGCACGTCACGGCCGGAAACACAACATAATGCCCTCCAATGTTCCATATCGTGCAAATATTTGGGCACTCAAAGAAGCTGGCTGTACACATGTGCTGGTGAGCTCGGCTTGTGGTTCGTTGCGTGAGGAACTCAAACGTGGCGATCTTGTAATACCCGATGATGTTATTGATCGTACAACACAACGGGTGGAAACATTTACTGATGGTCAGCTAGGTAGTCCACCTGGTGTCTGCCATTTACCTGTCTCCCCTGTATTCAATGAAGCCACAAGACAAATACTGATTGCAGCAGTTAGGAAATTGGGTTATGTAGCACATAATCATGCTGCTGTGGTGTGTATAGAGGGACCACGCTACTCAACCAAAGCTGAAAGTAAAATGTTCCGTTTATGGGGTGGTGATTTAATTAATATGACAATAGTTCCCGAGGTGATCCTGGCTAAAGAGGCAAGTCTACTTTATGCTGGCGTAGCAATTGCTACCGACTATGATAGTTGGCGCGAAGGACAAAAGTCAGTAAACGTAAAACAGGTGGTGGAAACATTTGCTGCAAATGTCGAGAAGGTCAAGAATATAATGAGAGAGGCTGTACAGCTGATAGCCCAGCAGAACTGGACTGACGAAATACAGGCAGCAAAAGATTTGGTTATAAACAATAATCAAGCTTTAAAGTAGTGGGAGATGGGCTAATGGGTGAGCGCAGCGCAGTAATGAGATGCCACAACGAGCTATACACAACGCCAGCATGTATATTTTAGAAATCGCATCCGTCAGAGAGAAGTATGACTGTAATGAGAGCTTTGTTGCACCTGTCGTATGAGTGGCTCCGATACCTAGACGCGGCAGTGCTGTAACTATGCAATAACTGCTTTACAGTGATACGTTTTGGAAAAAACTCAAAATTGTTCGAAAACACATTTTTTGATAAAATAAAAATGCAGTAGAAATACTAAAAATAATTTGAATAGCCCTTGAAAATAGCAGAAGATATTTAATGAAAAGTGGGCAGCACCACGGCTACTTCTACAATATATATTTGCGGTCGAGTTTTGCTTGAAAACCTCTTTGATTAGACACAATCTTTTTTCGTACATTCATGGCATAATAATGGCCTTGAGGTACAAAAGACTTGACTCTGCCCGACTATGGTAGTATTAGCAATGTGTTTTATTGATCTTTTATTGTTTAATTTATCATTCTCTTTCGTAGTGTACCTAGTAGTAGTTCCAAATGCTTCTTTCACTGCCTCAAACATATGCTTATGGGCATTTGCGTTCCACTTGACCCTTGCCTGACTCTTCATACTCCTGCGATGATATCCACATTTGTTGGAATGTGCCAATACTTGCCAAAATCGAACCACCTATCCATGCGCCAAAACGACGCTCCACGCTACCATTGGCGGAAATCATTTTCAAACGTGTATTCGATGGTGCACGTAGCTGTAAGTCTCGATTCAAACGCTCTGGAAAGCCTTGTAGCAATGTATTACCACCTGTCACTACAACCGACCCAAAGAGCGAAAGTCTTACATCCGCATCGCACATGCCCACACTTGTCGAAGCTAACTGTCCTGCACCCAACATGGCATGATCGAATAAACTTTCAGCCAATTTAAAACGTTCTGAACTAAATTCTTGATGATAACCATTAGGAAACTCATAATGTACGGTTGGGATTTGTGCGGCTACCCGTTCATCATATGGATTTTCCAACACTTGCAAAATGTTCATTTGAAAATCTTGTAACAACGACTTGAGCATATAATTTTGCCATGATTGTGTTAAATTCTCTGGCAATTTACGTAGTGTGAAACGCGCATTATCACGTTCTTTCACTACATCTTTTGAGGATATTTTATATGCTGGTGATAAATCTATACCTTGCTTTTCAAGATGTTGACGACACTGCATTGATAGATAATCACCGCCGAGTGGTGATTTGACTACTGCTTGTGATAGCACATAGCCTTCATGTACCGGTACAGCGGAGGTGTGTGTTGCGCCACTATCAACCACCAATGCAGTTGCACGTCCGCTGGAGAATGCTGCTAGTACAGCATTTTTTACTAAATAGAAAGCGGGAACATTGTATTTTTCGAACATTAGTTCGGTTAGCTTTTCACGATTGTTGCGCACATTCCAAGAGGCCTCAGAGAATAGCACAGGATGATATTCTGGTTCTGATTGTATCACCTTGGCATAGGTGTAGTCGATTACCTTTTCGAAAAGATCCCAATTGTCGATCATGCCATCCTTCATGTACGTCTGTATTTCCATTTGCGTACGCGGCACATTTACATATGTTGTATCCACATAATATTTTCTAGTGTCTGCATCTGACAAAAGCAAAAATGCATTAGATATTTATTTATAAGTATAGAAAAGTTTGAAACAGCGCCAACTTACTATTTTGTGTTATGTTGTTATCGCTTTTTGTTTCCACATCCATATTTGTATCCGGCGCCGACGGTGCTACACCCACCACAGATGGAATCTCTGCTTTTGGTGTATCCTCTTGTGCATAGCCCACTCGCAATGAATGATGGCCGGGGTCAAAAACCAGTGCGCCTATTTCGTCGCCGCCATAAAGCATATTTCCAGCGCTCATTTTTATACTTTTTTATTTTATTTTTAGAATTTTTGTGCTGATTAGTCTTTATTTTACAAATCACCGGTGTTAAACAAATAGCTTGGTATTTTTTGGCGTCTTGCTGTTTTTGACAACTGAATTTGACGTTTCTGTGGTGCTGTTCTGGCGTTGCCACCTGAAAATGTTTCACGCATTCTTACTACACCCAAAAAATTCCAAATACCGAATTAACAAAAATTTTGTATAAAAAAATAAATAAAAATTAAAAGGGTATTAGTAAAGTAGTAAGGCAACAAAATGCATTTTTTGAATACAAATTTATAAGTAAAAAAGTATAGTATTTGTTTCCTTTAGGGGTCAACTGCTAATAAATTTGCTAAAATTATGTGATATAGGTCAAAAGACGGGGTTCGGCCTTAGGATCACGAATCCGGAAGCGCTTTTTTAATATTTTGCTTCTCTGAAGAGATATGTGCAATCAAAGTTTCAAGTTTTCATGTGGTTGTTGCAATTTTATTAGGCTGTCCCTAAAAACGTGCAAAGAAAGTCGCATCGTGGCGGTAACCACGGTTATGTCACACGTCCGGACTTGGGATTATTTTTTATAAGCGCGGCCGAAGGCCGCCAACTCTGATAGATGTTTCGCACATAAATACCATGGATTCCGCCCCAATTTTGGTATCGGACCCGGGTCATTTTTCGGTTTTTTGACCATAACTTTTCACTAAAACAAAAAATTAAAAAATCGCTTCCGGATTCGTGATCCTGAGGATAAAACCCGTCTTTTGAGCTATCTCCCATAATTTTAGCTAATTTATTAGCAGTTGACCCCTAAAGGAAACAAATACCAAACTTATAAGTAAAAAAATTATTAAAAAAAATGTAGAGAACAACTAGAAAAAAAATTACAAAAAATTAGGCAAATTTATTAACGGCCAAAAAGATCCGCCAAAAATCGACCAGAAAATCGACCCGTGTAAATCATCCTTTATAGTAAAATTCAACTAGCTACAAAACTGCGTACTCGAGAAAAGCCTAAAAACTCCATGCCAGAAGTTTCAAATTTTGCCGAAAACTTGGCGAAAATTCCTAAAATTTGCACAAGCTTTTTAACTTTAGTTTAGTTCTGTTGCAGATTTGGCCATTTTTGAAATTAAAATGATTAAAAAGACGTAAATAAATAAATATTTTAACACTTCTTTCATCATATTTTAAGAATAAAACTACTTTCATGCGTAGCAGTCAACAGTCGTTGATTAAGTGATTCGCAAACGCACTCAAATTTTCCCCTATGTATAGAGAGCGCTGGACTTGTACGTGTGAGCAAATCTATGAAAGAGCAATAAAGTCGGCCGCCCGCGGGCTGATTTAAGGGCTGAACAAAAGTGGTTCGACAAAAATCGACCCTTGTAAATCAGCCTTTAGGGACGAGGAACGGAACAGACATGCTACTAATCCCTAATCCATGAAAGAAAGAAGACAAGATTGTGTCTACAGCGCTGCAGCGATACATTTAATAGGTTCTATAAACCACAGTATAGACAGTAGTTGCACTCACTAACACAAACGTACTTATATTCACCTCCATGGAGAACTTCGGGTTGCAGTCAACTATTTTCAGCCATTTCAGGGTGTTGTGTTGCAAATTTTATGAGGTAATAAATTACTTTAAAAGAGGAGAAATATTTAAATTTAGGGTTTTGCGTTTTAAGAAAAACTATGTATGTATATATTAGGTTATATTTCTAAAAAAAAGAAATTGCTATTTTACAACTCAACCAAGAACCAATGCACAGCGTATTCAGGCGAAAACAAATACAGCTTTATTGCGTTGCGTGAGATTTATAACTTTGACAAATACGCACAAAACCAAAAAATATACAAGGAAAAATCAGCTGATTATGTCATCGTACCCAAAAAGATAAAACTAGATCAAGTTTGCGTTAACGCGTGTTAAAACGCGATTATAATACAGGTTGCCTTTGTCTACGTGCATTTATGTCAGCTGTCAAAATTAAATGTCGCAACGAGACGCTACAGTTGTTTCTGTTTTCAGAGTACTTTGCAATGTATTCCAATTTTGTTACTCCTTGGAGTATCTATTGTCAGAGCGATCGTGTCGTGATTTTGGTCAATAAAGCATGAGCAATGATCGGCTTTCAATAAGCTGAAGGTGGTCCGCTGAGGTATTAGAAAGTATTACAATTGAAGTACTCCAATATCACAAAATTGAAACACATGATCCAATAATTTTTGCAAAATTTTACGCAAAACAAATTTCGAAATTTGAGAATTTTTCGACAAAAAGCTTATCGTGCCAATCTAAATAAATTTCACTAGTGAACCTTTTTCATACATTTTCGCTGATAAATTATATGAGAGGGAGAAAATCCGCAAAGTAACAAATTATTTAGAATCTGCCTGTATATTTTATTGTGGGTTAGAGTGTAAAATGTATTTTAAAAAACGTAAATGGTTGTTAATATTCGCAAAATTTGCTACGAAGAAGCCCATTGTATTCGAGAAACTGTAAAATGTATTCCAGAAAAATCAAATGTACTTCATAAATATCTTCTGGATTGGAATTTGTTGTTTCTGAAGTAGAACTGATTATTTTGGAGTACATTTTTAAGCTTCTGAAGTCTAATTTACGGTCTTGAGTACAAATTACAGTTTATGAAGTACAATTTATAGTTTTTGGAGTACAGTTGATTATTCTAAAGCATATTTTACAGTTTTTAAAGTCCCGTTTACATTGCTCGATTTTTCGTTCAATTTCATGTTGATTTTGAAAATTGACTCGTGTCAACGGGTCTTGCAAAATTGCATGCAACAAAGTTGGTAGCCAGCCGACTTTGGTTCAACTCATCATTCAACTTTTGTACAACCATGCGTTTGTTTACGAATGTCAGATTTTGAGGTAAAATTTTGGAAATAAAATTTTAATATATTTTTCACAAAATTTTTCATCAATAAATTGTAGCAATTTTAATTGGCATGAATTCGCCTAGACCTTTTATTTCTTAATCATTACCAACACCCAAAGCAAAACCTGTGCGTTCCATCCCATCCAACTAGAAGAGTCCACAAAGTGCTCCGTTCGGACTCCCTGCGCGGTGCGCTTATAAGGTATACCTATTTAGGACTCTTTTAAAGGTGTGTTTATCAGATAGTGAAAAAAGTGTTCCTTCAAGAAACACTACCTGGAAGGACTCTGCGAACTCCTCTTTTCAAATCCGTAGACGCTTCAATTACGATTACTTCAAGAGAGTTTTGACGGAGTCCCTTTTTGCTCCTTTTGAGCGCTCCGTACTTTGTTGAATTTGATTGGTAAAGCATTTCCTAGCCAGGATGTCCGATCATTTTATACCCGCTTGACTAGATCTCTATTTCCGTTGTGGTTGTTGTACCGAAATGTTGTCCTACCTAGAAGTAACGTTTATTGCCCCTAAATTGCCACCTTTTAATAGGATTCCGAGAAAACAAACAGTTTCAATATCGTTAGGCCAGAGTGAGAATGGTGTTAAAAGAGAATGCGTCGAGGGGAAAGTGAATAAGTGGTTAGTGTCGTGAGGAGAAGACCACATACAGCGCAAACATTGGCCCTTGGGATTCAGTCTGGATAAGTTTCGCATATTACATTACCCAGACCAGAGTTGAACGAGAGTGCCTCCGGCCTCTCTCGGGCGATCGGGTCCCTCTGCAGCAACAGGTGGTACTTGTTGTAGCAGGACGGCATTCGCGTGACGGGATCTGGCAAAGATGTTCCCTGTCTCTGTGTGGATATAGTTGAGGACCTATCTATATACCCTTGAATCAAAAGCGGTGGTTTTATAATACCGTTGTTGTGAAAAAAAATCAATAAATAAAAATAGAATTTTTTCTATTTTCATTTAATTTTTTCAATGACATAAACAACCGTCAAATAGTTTTCAAAAAATTGATTAATGTAAACGGGTAGTCAACCCAATTTGGAATCAACGGCACATGCGACGAAAATTGATTCCAAAATTGAACAATGTAAACAGGCCTTAAGATACAATTGACTATTCTGAAAATAATTGTATGGGTCTTGGACTACCATTCACTATTCTTAAATGCATTTAACCTTATCTAAAGTATTTTTACGGTTTTTGAAGTACGAGTGAAAAAGGTGTAGAAAAAATAGTTCTATTATAAATTTAGTTTTTGGATTATTATGTGTTATCCGTCATAATTTGTATGATGTTCTTGAGCAAGCCCAATACGCAATATAAATGCATGAAAAACACGTAAAATGAAAATTGATTCACAAAGCATCTGCTTTTGCACGTGCTTTTTCCATACGTCAAAATTTACTACTGTCATAATTTAACTTTTCGTTTGGCACAGCAAAATGGCAAATATTCGTTCACCATAGGAAATTTGTTCACCTCATTTTACTCTGACGAAAAATGTTTTCAATTAGCACACAGCCTTACAAATACTTCAACAAAATGCAGCCCTGAGTGATTAAACACAACCCTATCACGCGTGGTGAAAATCAAATGGAAATAAAAAAAGTTGTGCAAATGATGAATATTTATATTAATTTGTTTCATTTATAACAGATTTGATTTTAGCTGCCCCAAAAAGGAGCATAAACGCAGAGTGCATAAGATTAATTCATTCATTCAAGATGCAACAAAAAAGGCCTTGGGTAGCAACTGCCGTATGGGGCGACTGTTATGGTACCCCCTGGGACATGTATAGATGGAATAAAAAGGCTTCCGGCGGCAGGCCCCGATTACGTGCAGCTTGCAATGCTCCATCGCAACTTGTAGTTCATGGTTTCATGGTTGCAAAACTACTATTTAATAGCATCGTTCATAAAGAGCCGAGCATCAATATGCATTTGTACGAAATTTTAGAATATGGCCTTTAATATACATTTTTTATACTTCTCGTAGTGCAGTAAATTCATGATATTATATTAATTCATGGAATATATACATTAAATTCATTTTTTTTCTTGAAATATTTCTAAAGTTTTTTTTGTTACTGAAATGCAACCATGCGTCCGCGAAATTCCATACTGCCGTGGATTTCAACTCTGAAAAATTCACCTCCATGGAGAACTTTCACCACAGTGCAAACACTGGTTATACTGTGCTATAAACGATGCGTCTGAGTCGGGTCTGGTACGATATGTCGAAAAAAAGAAGTCGAAACTAACAATGTCGAAAAAAAATTTGTCGAAAACACAAAAGGTCGAAAAAAAAATGTCTCGAAAAAAAATGTCGAATGAAAAAATGTCGAAAAAAAAATATATAAGATGTAGAAACAATGTGTATATTCGCGCGAATTTTACACATCATTCATTACATTGTTTCTACATCTTATATATTAATGTTGAGTATTATTTTTCTAGTGTTTTGCAATAGCTCTTGCAAGCAAATATAAAACCTGACGGTAAAGTTATAAGCACAAACTCTTAAGCTCTTCTCAATATAATTAACAACAACCTCTCAGAAACGAATCTCCGGTTTAAAGATGTCAGAAAAATTTTGATTTTTGGCGACTTTTATAGTCACGTAAATATTTGATGTATCGATGTTTCTATAAAAATTGCGAAATTTTGAACGTTTAAACGTTATTTCGGTTTCTCACTTGTCAAAAAATAAAAGTAAATTGGACCAACATCTTTTCCTTGTTCAAAAATATGCACGTAATTAGAAAATTATATACACATATTACAAAACTAACCAAGTCGAAGCATCGATATACATATATAGCGAAACAAATGTACATAGACTTCGCATCAAAGACACATCGATTTATTTTTGCCATTGGTGACTCCAGCATAGTTTAGCTCAATAACATAACGGGACCTTTCTCGAAATGATCATTACCAAATGATTAGTGTTATGCTTTTAATAAGTACAAATCATAAGTCATTCTCAATCTTAATTTTTACATGTGCAGTTTGTAGCCCGAAAGTGTCTGAGAATATTTCTGTTGTTACCTCTAACAAGGGGAAAATTTGAATTGGAAAAAGGTTGAAAAGTTCTTGGTAAGAGGTAAGGAAGTGATAAATAATTGTATACTGTCATAAAACACGTTGCTAAACTCAAATTTCCGAAGTTTTACATTAAGCATCCAAATTTCGACCTTTTTTTTAAAATTTTTTTAAATTCGGTCTTGGAAATTCGACATTTTTTTTTACGACATATCGTACGGGACCCTCTGAGTCAAGAGTCAGTTTAGTGAAAATGTGTATGTAGTAGTTACACCGATATTGACCCAAGAAAATCAAAATGAGTTTAATATTTTGCAGTACATATAATAGTACATTTACACCGCTGAAGCGTACCCTCTGCAAAAATCGTTGGACCATGTGTTCCAATATTTTGCTATTAGAGTACTCCAGTAGTAATCCTTTGTATACCTCATCGGATCACCTTCAGGTTTTATAAAGTCGATCATTGCTCATGCTTTATCGACGAAAATCACGACACTATCGCTCTGACAGTATATACTCCAAGGAGGTACAACATTGGAGTAGTTTGCAAGGTGCTCTGACAGTAGTTTTCTTATATTGGGCTACTCACCAGCATAAGTTGTTTATCGCGCGATCCATATTGAACGCGTAGCGTCAATTTGCGATCCAACGATCCATCATTACGGATTTGCAGTATGGCTTGTCAATATCGATGTATGGTGAGCCAGTACTCTATAAACAAGGTATATTACACATTTTTACGAACGCATTTAGCTTTGAAACAACGGACAACAACAAAAAAAATAAAGTTCCGTTAGGAACTGATGCATGGTTCAATTATGAATTATTATATCATGAACTGATGGTCTGCTTTTTGTGAAAAACATTTTATAATATCTGAAAAATTGCTAATTCAACCGTTCTACAAGTGGAGGCCGTGCTAAAATTTTATTAAACTTTACATAAAAACACCCAATTGTTCTTTTTTTTAAACTATTGAATTGATTGGTTAGAGCTTGCTCCCAAAAGACCAGGTTAATTGTGCTTTCGTCAAATTGTTCTTTTGTAATCTATTAGGATCCTCTTTGATTAGGATGTGCAACAATAATCTGCTAGAAGCAATGGCTCTAAATTATCTGCGTTCAATGTGTTTCTCAACTCAACAGCTGACTGCGACCAATTGTTATGAGCACACTAAATCCTTTCAATCGGTATGTGAAAGTTGTAAAATGCTAGTCTGCGACATCTGCATACGCAAGGGTCATACGCGACATAAGCTTACAAGAATTGATAACTTTGTGAGGAAGGGCAAGGATGTTCTGCAGTTGCAGGTAGAAAGTACTCGTATAGGTATGCAATCGGTCGAAAAAAGCGTTAACGACGAGCTAAATTATACACGATTTATTGATGAAAACTGCAATGAGCTAATGCAAAATATACGAAGTTCATTTCGACCCCTCATAACGGCTCTAGAGGAGCGTGAGCGTTTTCTTTTGGAGTTTGTCGAAAGGCTACATACACATCGAATGACAGTGCTGTATGAACAGTTGTCAGCACTTAAGGGAGCTTATATTGGATTGGTGGATACATCTAAAATATTACAAAATTTAGCCGGAAACGCTATTCGTATGAACAATGTAGCAATTGCTGCAGACCTTGTGCAAGCCCAAAATAATATAGATAAATGCCAGACCATTTACCAAGCGAATCAACCCCAAAACGAATTATACAAATATTATTCATCTGAAATTCCTGACAATTTTATAAACGAAATCAATCAGCATGGAAAAGTGGTTCTCGCCGATGATGTGCGCTACAATGCCAATCACCCTGATAAACTGACAAATGAATGTGGAGGAAAGCGTGACGCAACGCGGCCAAAAACGCGTAAGAGAAAAGCTCCTGAAATGAATTGCGATGTTGGAATAGTGCCTAGTAATAATTTTAAAAATATTGCAGGTGGAGAATGTGTCGCTGATACAGTTAAAACTGTTAGTAATTTCAAAAAATCCTTAAAAGAAGAATATCGCGCTGACACAGTGAAATCCGTTTCCCTCGTTTCAAGTGAAGAATGTCTCGCTGTCACGGTTAAAACCGAGTCCAGCGATATTGGACAAGCTGTTGTAATAGTTCCCAGTAATTTGAAAAAATCTTCAAGTGAAGAATGTCCCGCTGGTACAGCTAAAACTATTTCTAACGGTATTAGCCAAAATGTTGCAATAGCGCATAGCAGTTTAAAAAAATCTACAATTGAAGAATGTCTCGCTGTCACTGCTAAAACTATTTCTGGCGGTATTGGTCAAGCTGTGCCAGGTTGGATGGAAAAGGTGAAAACTTTTCGTTGCGATCTTCCGACTTTGGCGTTTGCCACTAAAGGCGCAAACGATGGTGAAGTTAGTCGTCCGTGGGGTGTGTGTGTCAACAAGTCTGGGCATATATTCGTAACTGATCGCCGTAATAATAATGTACAAGCATTTGCTGCTGATGGACGTTTTCTTTATCGTTTTGGTGAGAAGGGTAATGCTGTTGGTGAATTTGATGCACCAATGGGCATATGCGTCGATAAAAGTGGCCGTCTTATAGTTGCTGATAAGAATAATCATCGTATACAAGTATTTTCATCGACTGGCAAGTTTTTGCTAACATTTGGCTCGTTGGGTACGAAGGAGGGACAAATGAAATTTCCTTTCGGTGTAGCTGTAAATACAAATCTTCAAATAGCTGTTGCCGATACTTCAAATTATCGTATACAACAATTTGAGCATAACGGTCGCTTTATTAGGGAAATTCAATTGGGTGTTTGTACGGCAACGGGCTATGATATAACGCCGCGTGGTCTGTGCTATACACCGAATGGTAGGATTATTGTAACGGATTATACAAGTCATTGTTTGCATCTTGTGGATGTTGAAAACAAGAAGGTAGGTGTTTGTACTAGAAATTTGTATTCAAAGTAATTTTTGAATAAGTGTACTCTCTTAACTGTTTTATAGATTGTGTCCACTAAAGGTGCTCAAGGCGTGGGCAATTTACAATTCAATTGTCCTTCTGGTATTTGTTGCGACGATGAGGGAACAATAATTTTAGCTGATTCGCACAATCAACGCATAAAGGTGTTTAATTCAAAATTGGAATGCTTATGGCATGTAAGTTTTTTTTGATAGGGCACATCGACAACTGAATGATCTTCTTTTAAAAAATATTTTTAAAGAAGGACCTATTTCAAAAATGGTTTTTAACAATTTTTTATCTCACTTATTCTGATATGAGGCGTTCTTGAATCGAAATCCGAAATGGGCGTTGTTCGAGAAATATTCTGAATGTTCCTGATAACGTTTCGAAATAATCTAAATACGCAACCGTATATATTCTCTCTATTTAGCCTATTTTCCCGCTAGATGCCGCTGGCCTGCTAACAGCTGCTCTAGCTTAGCTGATATGACGCGTTCAAAATGAATCTTAAATGAGGCATTCTTCAACAAATTTCGAAAATAAGGCGTTCAAAAGCAAATTCTGATCCTGAAACGGAGCCAAAAATGTTTTGAAAACAATCCTGAAAACAAACCTAAAGAGGTCCTGAAAATGTTCCGAAATTATCCCTGAGCCATTGCATTCGATTTTAAACTTGCTATTCAGCTAGCATCCTCAAATTTTCACTATAGTTCATGTTGCGCTGTCAATGCAATGTGAAGGAAAAATATAGATAGGTATCGCGTGAATCACTCTATTTGCAGATTTGAGTGGAATTTGGAACATGTATTACTACAATTAAACGAAATATATCCTCCACAAAAGTCCGGCTATGTGACGCTGAGTTCGGGGTAATATGTATAGAAATTTATGGTCCGATTTGGCTTGTATTTGAAATATATATTTCTGTCTGTCCGAGGAATTGTTTCACAAAAACTCGCTAGGTGGCGCTTGTAACTAGATATTGAGGAAAACGTATTTACGGCTGAATAGTAGAATGATAGACTTATAATTCAAACACATTTGTTCGTTTTTCTGAAATGCAGGTGGCACTGGCGGCACATGTTTTAAAGATTAAAAATATTCCAGTACTATTTAACACCTTTAGGAATTCACATGCAAACATTTTCAGGACAAGCTCTACGTTGGAAAAATATTGTAACAGTACTTCGCCTTGCCCTAGTCGGAATATCCATTTATATAAAGTTACGTGACGAACCAGACAGGGTAGTACTGATGTTGACAGTCCTTTGCCGAATATGAATCCGGTACGTTCCGGCGAATAGCACCTTGTGGTACTAGCCCGACTGTCTTGGGCACGATTTTGTTGACTCCGTAGCCTGGATCGAAGTAGATTTTAGTCGCCTCTTACGACCGGCATATCTAGCTCGGGCATATTCTAAGCCCCTATCCAGAAAAAAAAAATTGTCTGTTTGAAATTCAAAATATTTTTTTTTAATTAAACCTTTATTTAATTTTAGATTGATGTACGTCCATCGGTGAACTGTTTAAAAATGTCTCATTTCAAAGAAACCGATCGCACTTGTGACGTAGCGTTGACAAGGGATGGTCGAATTGTCTTTGTAACCGAATTGTTACCTGCAAAAGAAGTTGATGCTGCGTCAAAAAGATTCGTGCATGTTTATTAGGACATGTATGTAAACAATGAATATTTAATATTCAACGAAACATTATAAATGTACCAAATTTTATTGCAAGAAGAAGTAATTCAAAATTAGTATTTCTTAGGAATAAAAGTTTTTTTTTTTTTATAAAACTCGATTATAAAAATGAGATTCAAAGACATGCATAGTCGCCATTTTCGTTAATTTGATTATTCTAAAACTCTGAGCACAATCTAATTAGTCGGTTACTTTGGCTCATCATAAAATCCTCTGTTTATAATAATATAAGGTATAAAATCAATTGGAATATGTATATGGTAACAGATTTTTTAAAATGTTGCCTTTCAATTTAGAGTTTTATTTTTCTTTGACACATGGCGCTGTGTGTTTCATCCGACAGCGCTACGCTGATTAAGAAAAGAGTTAAACTTTTAATTTAATACATTATAGTTTTAAAACTCAAAAACGTATGTTTTATATATTTTACAAGTATACTGAATTTCTCAATAAATATTGGATTGAATACAAAGAAATTGTAAATATTTAATAGAACTTTGTTTAGATTTATTAATGTACTACTATTTATCGTACAAGTATTTTTTTTTTTATTTATTTCGGGCATTTGAATATTTTTACAAAATGATCTTCACCGCAACTGGCCAACAACAAAAGGCCTTCAGCATTAGAGCCTTCTTTGATGTCAACAGCTGGTCGAAATTGTAGACGTTTAATGGTAGAATCATGCGCTTTCTCCAAAGTAAGTTTACTGTAAATATAAATAATTATTTAAAATTTATTTTTAATTCATTTTATACAACCACACACTCACCTTGTGTTAGTGACTTGCAATGAACTACCCTCAGAAGTCGCTTCTTGTAACTGCTGCAGCAAAATGTCACCATTTGCAAACCCCACTGCAAGCTGATAAATGCCAGAGCACGCATAACTCCCAGCGAAAGCAACAGCTGTAACAGGATTCGTGTATACTTCCTTCCAACTAATAGACCACTCATCACTCTGATTTTGCGACCAAACACCCAACACGCCATCACGTCCGCCAGTTGCAAAATATTTTCCATCATGCGACCAATCACAGGTCCAAATTATACGGCTATGCACTGACTCTTTATTAGCTGCAGAACGTTGTTTGAAACGATATAGCGTTTGGTTATTTGCTACTGTTTGAGCATTATTACGTTCGAAGAGCGTCCAAGTGCGATCGCGTGAAACTGAGAGCAAATATTGACCATTCGGTGAGAAACGCATTTGTGTAACTGTAAGTTTGTGAGCAGGAAGTTTTTGAATTTGTTTCCAATTAGCAGTGTCCCACAGTATTATTTGCGCATGCTCCTCGTTTGTAGCGCGACATGCAGACGCCAAAACTTTGCCATCTGTTGTGGAAGCTAGTGCATAAATTTCGAAACCATGTCCATAAAGTTTTTGCATTTCCGGCCAGAGTGTGTTTTGCATTAACGTTTCCTCTTGTGGTGGCGCATCCAAAGTGATTGGTATAAAATAATTTTCAGGATACTCATCCTTGACATGTTTTACATGAGAACCCGATTCAGTATCCACATTGTAAACAGCCTTGTTGGAGAGACCGAGTGAAGGTACAGACGCGCCTTTTGGCAGAGCTACCAAAGATAGGAAAAAGAAATTAACAAAAAATCTATAATATTTGACCTAACCACTTACTTTCCAACAAAGCATCACCTTCTGCATCCTCAAGTTGCGGCTTGGCTATGCGTCGAAAATTCTCAATAAAATTTGCTGATGCCTGAAATGTGCGAACAATTTTCTCCTCTGCACCACTTGCAAATTTGTAACGCGTGAGAATAGCAAGTGTTTGCATATCATAGCCATGAACTTGTGGACGCGCCAATTCGTGCCATGTTACGCTATCGATACTATCATTCAAATCCCGTTTCCACGGTGCATGAATACGAGATGTTTGATCGGCTGAAACAGTCAAAAGATATTCACCATTTGGTGCCCAAGCCAAATCGCGCACCTCATCGAAATGTCCACCAACTATAACGCCGGGTGTCCAACAAGTTTCATTATCCGCTGCTTGATGCCATATATGAAAGCCACCTTGATAGCTGTGCCCAAATATTGATTTGCCATTGCTGGAGAATTTGCCACCATAGAAGCCCAGAGAATTGCCACCAACTTCACCAACACGCACTTGCTCCATCCATACCCCGTCCTCGCTGGGTGCCCAAATAATTATCGATTTATCAATGGAAACGGATAGAAGTCGTAAACCTTGAGGATGCAGAAAAATAGTTTAAAATAGAAGTGAGCTCTGTTGAAAAAAAGGTTGAAATATACTCACCATGTTCCTTGCTCTTATGCCAATCAACACCATAAATCCAACCTTCATGTCCATAAAGTACAGACTCCAAACTAATGGCACACCAATTTGTAGTGCTCAAGTGCAATATTTTCTCTTCAACTCGTATATCGCCTGCATCATCATCGGCCACATTACAAATATCTACAATATTTTCGCGAGCTTGGTCCTCGGTGCGTTTTGATATGCGCCATAAACGTATAAAATTGTCCTGTGCTGCACTTGCCAACAAAATATCCTCACCATCTACCACCACATCCAGTGCACGCACCCAATCTTCATGCCCACTCATTTGTAGTATGAATCGGAAGAAGGGCTCATTTTCGTTGCTACTCGATTCGAATGGTTTATCTTGTGCCCATATAATAATATTACCTTTCTCATTACCAAAAGCCAATAGCAATTGCTCACTCTTGGGCAATTGAAACAAGCTTAAACCAAGTGTATAACTATTGCGATTATTTATTGTTTGTACCTTAACAATGTTTTGTGTATCGAATGCCCATAATGTAACCGTTTGATCTGCAGCTGTGGCAATTAACCATTTATTTTTATTTAACTGAAGAGTTGCAATATCTGTAACTGGCGCACTATGTTTTAGTGCCTCGAAGCGGCGCACATCACTGCCTTGCCGCTGCCATATGAAAGCATTGTAATCGTCGGCGCCAGATATGAAATACGTTTCGGACGTACCGTTTGATGTGCGTAACCAACGCACTGTGTTGACACGCGCTGCATGACCTGTATAGGTGTTGATGATTTTGGCGCTGCTATCGAACTTTTATGTTGAGAAACGTTTAAATGCTATCATTTATTTCTTTTATTTTAATTTTTATACTTACATTTGGATCCAGTACTGCGACTGTATTATGTGCTCCAAATACAATTAATCCATTATCACCCCAATCTGCACAATGAGGCGTTGGATTACATGCAACTGCTGCATATACTGTGTATTCTGCATTATCTTTTAGCGTAGCACGTTCAGCCATTCCTTGTGTTGATGAGGTTTTGTATTATTTTTTATTACAAATTAATAGGGAAAGCTGCGGTAAAAATTGCACGTTTTCAGAATGATTTTATGTGTTCTATTTTTTACTTTTTTATCCCGATTTGTTTTGCTACGTTTTCGATGAAGGCGATTTTAATCGCTCTGTTCCTTAATCAGTCTGAGACCGCCCATGGTCGGATAGAGTGCTGTCACACGTTACATCCATACTGTACAACTGGATCGCGATTCGTGCTGGTGGATCACGAATGCTACTCGTTCAATATGGATTGACGTGATATTTATGTTACTTGGTATGCTTTTTGGCTGAAAATGTTGAAATAAACATAAAATAACACCGCACCAAATTTGGCGAATTCTAATGAGCCAGTTCGACACCGTTTAAGGTGATGGCCCAATGCACGCTTGCCTTGTGATGCCTGTCACCTCTCATTACCCATCTTATCCTTCCTAATGGATGGATGGGTGGCATGACCTAGAAGGTTCCACTGGTCGTATCGCAAGGGAGTACCGCAGCGTACCGGGTTCATATCGGGCCAAGGACTGTCGATTTCGCTGGGGAGTGTTTTTGCTGTTAACAGCAACAACAAAAAGCCACCGGAAGAAATGCATTACCGTGATGATTTGAACGCCTGTAGAGTATAATAAAAGAAGAGTTAACACAGAAGTCCTTTCCTGGTAGAATTCGCCCATTTAAAAAAAAAAGGTAGTTGAAATTGTTATTTACAGCTGTGCATAGTGCAAAAGTTATCACACGTTAATTACCCATTAAAGTTCTTGCTGGGAAATTCTAAATGTGGAACACTGCAGGGTTGCTATTTTGAGGAACTGTGGATTGTATTGTTCGGAAAATGAGTTCAAATTTGATGGAATTCCAAATTTGGAAAATGAGATTTGTATGAAGAAAGCGCCAAATTTGGTTCGGTGTAAATGTACTATTAGGGGTTTACTATTAAGCGGGCTACCCACCTGCCAAGAAATGTCAAACTCCATATAAAAAAACGCTCAAGAAATGGTCAAGAAACGTTTTCACACGTCAACTTTTCTTGAGCAAATACTCAGCTCATAAGAAAATATACTACAATTTTCGATGGTTGGCAACACCGGTTTACCTCAAGAAATAAATATGCTCGTATATATTTCTTGAGGTAAACGTGCAGATTCGCGGCAAACATGAGTATATACTTCGCTACACATGTTTTATATATTTTTATAATAGTAATATGCAATAAAATGGAAAATGCCGTAAACGTCAAAATTTCTTGACCAGGCATAAGAAATATATGCTCGTTTTTTTCTTGAGGCATTTCTTGGCAGGTGAGTAGCCCGCTTTAGGGGTTAAGCGGGCTACCCACCTGCCAAGAAATGTCTCAAGAAAAAAACGAGCATATATTTCTTGTGCCCGGTCAAGCAATTTTGACGTTTACCAAATTTTCCATTTTTTTGCAAATTACTCATATAAAAATGTATAAAACATGTGTAGCGCAATATGTACTCACCTTTGCTGTGGATCTGCACGTTTACCTCAAGAAATATACACGAGCTTATTTATTTCTTGAGGTAAACGTGCCCGGGTAGCCCGCTTAACACGTTCGCTGTCGCCATACAAAAAAAACCATCACCCAGGTGCCAATATAGTTTTATTATTTTAAAGTCATCTTTGGGTAGTAGTTATACACCTAGTTGGTTTTATTTTCATTTTCTATAAAAATTTGTGTGTATATGTGTAGTGCCGTGTGACCCACCGGTGGTCACAGCAGTTATTTCAAATTTTTAATTTTTTTTCTTTTTTATTTTGATTTCTAGAGATATTGAATAAGTGTAAAAATGGCCAATAAGGATTATTCGGTAAAACCCAGCGTTTTTATGGCAGTCGCCATAGAGACGAAGAGGAGGGAAGTGACGGCACTGATTTTGAACCGTCCCGATCGGTTGACTATGTCCCATCAGACATTGATTCCAGTGATTCGAACGAACCTTCGGAAGTGGATTATTCATCATCTACAGATGCCCGGTCTGAAGATGGTATTCCCGCAAACCCAGATCCAAATATTTGGAGTAATGTCAGTGGAACATCTTTGCAATCTTTCAGTTTTGAATCAGCACCTACATACATGTGAAGTTGATGTCCGTATAGTGGAACCGATCGATGTGTTCAATTTGATGGTAACGGATAAGGTGTATGAGCTTATTGTTATTCAGACGAATTTGAATGCCAACAGTTGGGTCCAAAATAATATAATGCTTCGGAATTCGCGAATAAAGACATGGGTCGATGCCGACATTCCAGAGATAAAGAAATTTCTTGGTCTGATCCTGTACATGGGAATGGTGAAATACCCGTCAATTTTCTTATACTGGAGCACTAACAGTTTTTATAAGAATTCATATGTCCCTAAAATTATGCCGAGAAACAGATTTCAACTATCGAAAAGTGCTGTGTTTTTTCTTATGAACTGAGTATTAGCTCAAGAAAATTTGACGTGTGAAAACGTTTCTTGACCATTTCTTGAGCGTTTTTTATATGGAGTTTGACATTTCTTGGCAGGTGAGTAGCCCGCTTCAAGAATATACACTTCCGTGTGGACGTGAGCGTGAATGAGTGGATACTTACTACTGCGTACGTAAAGGAAAAGAATTCCAAATCAATTATTTTGTGCGTCCACGCACATCTGTCAAATGAGTACAATTCTCCAAAAAATTAAAAAAAATCAAAGTTTGCGTTCGCACACAATTCACAGTGAGATGGTAAAATAAGCATTTCAAAGCATATTTAACACTTTCACTTAAGTTTAAGTGCACTAATATCAAAGATATTTTTGTTGCTTATCCTAAGTGCATGATTTTTTTTGGAAAAGTGGAGTAATATCAAAGAGAATATATCAACAAGAGCCGTCACTCGTTATAAAGGCAAGGAAAAAGATGGATGCCGTTTTCTTTCAGGGTTTCAGTAATTTTGTTTTCCTCAGTTTTGTGAATTCGACAGCTGGTAAATTTTTGTTTCGACTCTTGTGTTATTTCAGTTCTCGTCTATTTTCTTTTACACATTTTGTTTTGATTAGACAATAACATATTTATATCGAAATTACCGAAACCCTGAAAGAAAACGGCATCCATCTTGTTCGTTGCTTTCAATATAAACGCGCTTTTCAACGCGTTAATTTTCATAACCAACAATTCGTATGAAAAACCAATCAATGTAAACGCCATTTTAAAGACTGATTTACACGGGTGGATTTTTTTTTTAACTCAACCCGTCAGTTTTCATAATCCACAATTTGTATGAAATATCGATCAATGTAAACGCCTCTTTATAGACAGATTTACGCCGGTCGATTTTTCTAGCCGATTTTTGTCGTTCCACCGTTTAAATAGCAATTTGATCAATTCACACCTTGTATTTGAAACAGCAATTCGATCATATTCTCCTTGTATTTAAAGGTTGCACAAGTGGTTTAAATACAACAACACCAACAACAACAACAACAACAAATACAAGGTGAAGATCGATCGAGTAAAATCGAGCCGTGTGTAAATCATACCTTTGACATGGTGGAACGACGAACACGAAATCGACCCCTGTAAATCTGCCTTAACCTATATGCGGTATCGTTTTTTTATTCGCTCCGTGCGCTCTGAACGATTTTGAAAATTGCCAATGCAACCCTTCCGTGTACAAATTATCTGCCGAAAATATGGCAACGCTGGGCAAAGCGACGCTCCGGTATCAAAATTTTTAACGGAACGTTTGACAAGCTGAATTGCTGGAAAAAAGAGCAAGCGTAGAAACTTTTCTTATTTGTTTTTCTAATTTGGTATAAAAAAGAAATAAATAATTAAATTACTTAACTTATATAACATACTACACACTTTAAAAGTTGAAAATGGGGCGGAAACGAAAAATTCCTATCGCTGATGAGGAAAAAGAGAATACAGATACACCAAGTCGTCAGCGGGGTGGTGGTGGTGGCGGCGTTGCAACTGCCAGCAATGCGATGCTGCATGGCCCAATGTATACAATTATGTCCAATGCGCAACTAAACGAAACAAGCCACAAAAAGTATATCAAGGAGCTGAAGCAACTGTACGCAAAGGTATTTATTTCAAATTTTACAAAATTAGTTTTGTTACCTGTCCCTGGAGCTTTTTTGATTTACATATGCGCTGTTCTTTTACACAGATGGATCATGATGCCTTCATGTTTACATTAGTAAAAATGATAAAAGCAGCAATGGTGGCGGATGATGGCAATGAATATGCTGAAACAACATTGATATTTTGTTCAAAATTTGTAAGCTCCTATGATGGCGAAGATACGCATCCAGTTTTAATTGATGTATGCAAATGGTTGCTGACGGTAAGGACAATGTTGTACATTACCTTTATATCCAAAACTTAATTTCTTTCCTATTCAACTACAGACAATATCGCGCAATCCACACATACGTTATCGTATATGTCAATTTGTTAATATGATACTTAAAGCACTCGGTCAAGAGGCTGCACTGGATGATTCGATTTGTGATCGTATAATGGAATATATGTTGCATCGTTTACACGATACCTCACCAAATGTACGCGTACAAGCAATATTAGCAATGCAACGTTTACAAGTTCCAGACAACCCAGATGATCCTGTATTGCGTGCATATCAATTTCATCTTTGCTCAGATCCATCATCACGTGTACGCCAAGCGGTTATAACATGTATGGGACGTAATTATCATACAATACCATATATATTGGAGCGTTTGTGGGATATTGATGAAAAGGTCCGTCGTCATACGTATTTGCATATGAGTAGCTATCCAGTGCGTTCGTACAAAGTCGCACAGAGGTTGACTCTTTTGCAGCAAGGTCTAAACGATCGTTGCGATGGTGTACGCAAAGTAGTCGTAACCATCATGCTACAGCAATGGATTGAATCATATCAAAAAGATTTAATTGCATTGATATCTGCGCTCAAGTTAGATTCGAGCGAAGCGGAAATCGATCGTTTTCGTAAAGTCGCAAAGCAAACACTTAAAGAGATATTCAAGTAAATAAAACACTTCTTTGTAACTATATAAAATGTCTCAGTATAACGTAAACTTCTTTTAACTCTTAAATAGGCGTCAAAACAAAGATGACTTACTTGCTTGCATACCATTAGAGGAAGAAGGTGAGCTACATCGGTGCGTGCCTTATGAGAAGCTGACCATGGAAATTGCTTTATACTGGCAATGTTTAACCGAATTTCTACAAATAGAAATGGCAGAGGAATTTGATTTGGTGGTGCCCGAATTGAGCACATTTTGTACATATGTAGAAAAGTAAATATAATTTTTAAATTTGTAATCTCAATTAATTATTTATTTATTTAAAAATTTTGCATCGTAGATTTTGTCAACAGCAGAAACCGGATATGGACAAATTCGAACTAATGGAATTCCAATATAAATTGCTTTCACTTATGGAAATACTTTATACGTTTGATTTGGGTGATGAGATTGGTCGTGGAAATTTGCAAAAGTTACTAGCATATCTTTTGAAAACATTCCGTCTCGATGAAAAAGTTATCGAAGTAATTGTACGTTGTGCAGAGAATTTAATAACTGATCAAAATGCGCGTATACAGGTAACTCAACGATATATGCATACAATTTTAGAATTATAAGTCACGCTCTTTTTCCATTTCCAGCTTTTTGTTGAAATCATACAAGATATATGCGACTTGAATAGTAAACCAAATGATTTATTGCATGATCGGACATTAATTGCCGAACTTTTGGCGAGTTCATCTAATGCAGATTTAAATTTGAAATTATCCTCATTAAAAGTTAAAATACTTGATCTAGAGGAGCAAGAAATGAATTTTGTACAACGTAAAGATTATATGCGTGCACAACAAATAACCGAAGCGAAGCTCGCAACAACAGAAGAGTATACGAATTTGTTGAAACCACTTTTAGATAAACATCCTAATGCAGAAATGGTATGCAGCTTTCAATTGATTTAGTTGGAAATTTTAATTTACTAATATAAGTTTAATTTTCTAATTACCTTAGTTAAAGGGTCCACTAAAGCTACGCAAAACACTCAAGCCGGAAGATATTTTGAAAAGTTTGCAAATCGCATTCTATATGGTTGTTTCACCAAAAGTGCGCTCACTAAATCCGAGTATATTGAAATTGTACAATGTGAGTATATGAAAATATTTAAATTTACTGAGAAATGTATTATAACACGCTTGTGCTTTCTCCCATAATTTTTCTGTAGGATTTTATTTGTCGTCATCTTGCCTCAAATCAAATAGCTATACGTGATTGGGCTTTAAAATGTGGGACTGCCTGCAGTATGTTATATGAAGCATTAGCTAAAGATGTATTTGAAGAATTATATGCACAATTTTTTAAAAATCACAATATACGCATTTGGGAGACATCGATAACATGTATTTTTGAACTGCTGGACAGGTGAGTGGCTACGATTTTCTATATATATAAAATTTGTAATAAATTTTGAAATTTTTCCACAGATATGGTTTGGATAATTTTGCCAAACAGGAAGATCAAAATAAAACAAAGAAAAGCGGTCGTCAACTTTATAATACGCTAGAGTTTTTAGATAGTGAGGATGATTCGAATGTTCTAAGCGCTGGTCAAGGGGTTGATGTAATATACATGATGTCACATTTTTTGGATACATGCGATGACACTTGCATCGTTAGTGCAATAATTGTAGGGTTTTGTCGGCTGATATTACGAGGCTACATAAAATCTAGCGATATTATTGAAAAACTACTTTTGCGTTATTTTAACCCAAGCACGGGTAAGTTGTAAATACTAATTTTTTGAAGTTTTTCTATTTTGATTTAAAAAACCTGCAATTAATCCATGCATTAAAATGCTATTATCCTCACCCCACAAACATTCCTTTTTCGTTTCAGAGTCGAATATTAATCAAATTCTGGGTGTCTTTCTTGAAAACTTGATTCAACGCAAAAAGCATGGATTACTACAACCTTGTTTACTACCCATGGTGTCAACAGTGCTCAGTGCACCGTATGAAAATCCCTTGCATGATATACGTCCTGAAACAATTACACGCTTCATTATAGATTCGACACGTCAAGAGAGTTCATCATTAACTGATGGTAATATACACAATAAAATTGCACAAACTTTTCTGCAAGAAATGCTCAATAATTTGACCAATAAGGAATTGTGTAAGATATTGGCAAAAGATATAATAACGTTGGAGTTGCATGTAATACACAACCAACAACTTAAGCGTGAAATGAAAGAGACTGCAGACAAGTTGATACAGGTATGAAAATTTTGATATATGTAAATTATGTTAATATCGTATTTTAAAATCTATATTTAAGGCTGATCTTGATCCGAAGGCTGTCAAGTATATTATAGATTTCAAAGATCTTGTTGATGGCAATTACAATCCAACGCGAAAGACTGTAACGAACGATTCAGAGGGAGAAGAGGTATATACAAATATATTTGTTAAGTATATTCTCGTCGATAAAAAGTTATAACATATATTTTTGTCTTGTAATAATTAGGACAGTAACGATGAAACGGAGAATGAGGCAGCGAAGGATGATGATGATGCCGCAACAGTTACGACGGCACACAGTAAAACTCCAGTTAGTGAAATTACAGAAGAAACAACGCAGCAATCACAAGAGTCATTGCGGCCAACACAACCCTCACAACCCTTAGAACTCACACAACCTACACCACAATCAAATGCTACCACAAATGAAATAGGGCCAACTCCACTAATAGTGGTAGATAGTTCTGCAACTGTTGAAGTAATGCCTGCGTCCGTTGCACCACCGCCTACCGATGAGCCCGTAACTGCTCCAACAAATACCGAGCAGGACAGTAGTATAATAACTAAAGATATTTCACCATCGGCACGTGTACCTACAACATATGGACGCGAAAATCGTGTAGGACATCGATATCTGCGTAAATCTCTTAATTCGACGCGTGGACAATCCGATACGGAAGCGGCAGATGGACCACAACGTTCACCGAAAATAAGGATTGAGGCGCGTATCGATTCGGATAAGAAGGCAGAGCAACCACAACGTGAAGAACAACGCCAAGTGCGCAATACACGCGTAAGACGAAATTTACGTTATGGTTTGAGACATAATGAACAGCAGCAATCTGTTGATGTATCGGATAATGAAGATGCTACAGCAAATGTGCGTGCAAATAAAGGGCGTGGTAGAAAGCAACAGCCAACAATTGTGACCCGTTCTGAGGTCGATGTGAATAGCCCAAGAACAGAAAAGTCAAATACAACACAAGTAAGTCCGTCTAAGCGGCGATTGAAGGATACAACAACAAACAAAGAGCAAACGACTGGCGATGAGGAACCTGCTGAGAAAACGAAAGTTTCGAAACCAAATGAACAGACAAGTGAGCAAACGAAAGATCAACCAAAAGTTCAACAAAATGAACAACGGAAAGACCAACAAAAAGATGCGCAGCCTCAAAGAGCAACTCGAGCAAAAGAGTTACAGCAACCACAAGAAACGCCTGCCAACAAGTTGTCTATGCGTACGTCCGTAAGAAATGCTGCCAAAGCTTTTGATGCAGATGAGGTAATACTAACATTTTTTTACAACCTGCAGACATTTTTCACTAAATGTACGCTTATTTGTGTTTTTTTTTTTCTTAGCTCAATTCATCCGATGTTATACCGCCTTCACCACCGGCGGCTATGTCTCCACGTACAATAGTTAGACGTCAGCGTCGTGCCGGTGGTGGTGATTTTTCAGTTGCCAATCTAATTGAAACTCAACCACGTGCAACCCGTAGTCAATCAGCTCAGCCAGCCTCCAATAAAGTGAGTACCAGACGACGTGGATTACAACTGTAGACATATTCCAGCACATTTACTAATCTAACATCGACGCACCAGTGCCATCACAACCACACCACCACCCTCAAATGTCTAGCACTAATTTAATCAAACTTATCACCCATATTGTAGCCTAATTACATACTTGCATCTATGTAAATTTATTTTTTCTTTACTTTTTTTCGTTTCTTTGTATATAAACCTTATCAATTAAAAATATATATTTACGTACTTAAATTACCAAAAAAGATCCAACTACTGTTTTGTATGCGTTATCGAAGTATGCGTGTGCCTGCGGTAGGGTGGTGGTGGGAGAAAGGATGTTATGGGTTGCAATTTGTGAATGTCTATTTATTATTATTATTTAGTATATTTTGCTATTTTTAGTTTAGCCAAGTTAATAATGTAAGGTAAAACCTTTTAACCTCTTTAGGTGGTCCGCAAAATTAAACCGGTTCACAATTCATTTAGCTGACGAAAATTTAACAGAGCTGATGGTGCAAAAAATCGCTTCAATTGATCATTTTTGTTTAAAAATGTTTTGGTATATAATCCGGTTCTTAGACCCGGCTGTTGTTGTTTGTACAGCTAGGCAGAAACAGGAATTTCATAATTTCATGATGAAATTTGCATAACGCTCAAGCGTGTGTACCTTTTAAACCGATTTGTCCCATTAAGTTTCAACCTTTAACATTATTCATTAGAAATATACCTACAAATTAATAGGTAGTTTAATAATTCCCAAACAAATTTTAGGACTATGATTCATCAAGTGACAGCGAATCCGAGAAGCAAACTACTAAGCCGTCCGCCACACCAATGCGCACGACTGTTAAACGAACTTACAACTCAACCCCGAATACTATTGAAAAAGCGTCAACTCAAACAAAGACTGCTTCACCACAATGGCAATCGCCGCATCAGAAGCGGATGCGCACTGCTGAACTACCGAAAGGAACCCAAACGACTGCATCTGACAATAGTAAACTAAATCGCAGAAGAGGACGCCCACGAACTCGTGCTTTGGAACCGACTGAAACGCAAAGCAAAAACATTGAAACAGCAAGTAAAATTATTCGTAAACGCGGCCGCCCACGAACGCATGCATTGGAACCGACTGAATCGGAAAGCAAGAACGTTGAAACACCTAGAAGATCTGCAGGATCAAATTTAAGTGAATCAAACGCTGCGAAAGAAACTACATCCCCCTCACGTAGCCGTTCTAATATACATGTAGCAGAGTTGGATAGGCGCACTTCTTCTAGAATAAGCACAGAATCACTCAAGCGCACTCGGTCTACACCAACACACACTCGGTCTTCTACGCGTACATCGTCGCTTACACGCACGCGATTAATAACACGCACATCTTTGCCTAAAGGTACGCGCTCTTCAATTCGCACTTCTTTGCCTACGCGAACTTCGTCTTCAACGCGCGCTTCTTCGTCCACACGACGCGGGCCTGTTAGGCGCACTGCGTCTCCAACACGCAACCGATCCAAAACACGAGTTAGAAGCGCAACCTCTGTACCTACTCCGTCTGCAACGCGTACCTCTTCATCTGTGACGCGCGCCGCCTCGCCTTTGCCAACAGAAACTGTTTCACGTACGAGATCAGACATGCGCGCGGATGATGAAACAAATTTGGATACGACGCGCATAGGTACTTCTACCGTTTCGGAACCCACCAAGTCCACAGAAACCCAAGGTATCAAGGATAAAAATGCTAGTGAATCGACAGAAGTTACACAACAACGACGTGATAAAGATATTGAGGGTGCTGATGCGACGACGACGGAATCGGCAAACCCTAAAAAAACTAGCTTGCGTGGACGGCCGCCGAGTAAAATACCAGTACGCGCATCCAACAGCAATTTGGCAACAGTTATGAAACCGCGCCACGTTGCTTTACGCGTTTCCTCATCAGTGGCTTTGGCGCCGAAAGCGATCGAGTCCAATTCAAGCGGTAGTTCCAGCACCGAAGAGACCATGAAAGCATTGGGCGCAGCTGTGTCACACAAGCGTGCGCTTTCAACAAAAATGACGCGCATCAATTTGGCGCAACGCATCAAAGGGAATCCGGTCCCAATGGAGTTGGCGCGACCGACACGTGCACATCCGTCAGTGACTATATTGGCAACTGGCATGAGCTTGCGGACTGTTAAAAAACGTTTAAACAAGAATTAATGAAAAAATATTTACATACACATACATATTTTTAGAAACGTATACACATTACTTACATATACACTTGCATACATAAATTATCTTATATAAAATAATAATTTTTGTGCTATTGTTGAAAATTTTGTAGGTTTATAGCGTTATTAAAAATGTTCTGAAAATTTTCTATAGTATATAAAACCTAAATACATATATCTCTTTATATGATGTAGAATATTATATTTAATACTGAATTATATTTTGCAAAATTTTAAAAGCATGCGTTTTTAAAAACTATAGATATAAATTTGTGATATACAACAAATTTTTAAATAAACATTTCTACCAAGTTTGGAATTTTGAAATAACGAAATGCATGTATTTTATATTTTTATTAAAAAAATAAATCGATTGTCAAAAGGCCTATCGCTACTCCAAATGAATAATGAAAGTAAGTATTTATTGAAGTATCGAATGGTTGAGTTTGTTTATTACTGGATGCAAATGGCTGGCGTGAACTGAGCCAAAGAGACCCCCCATAGCCTGAACTCAAAACCCGACAACATCATACGCATCACCTCGCATCACAATTTAACGCGTTCAACTCAAATTTAATGAAAAACAAACAAAACTAATTTTCCCTGTTTAAATTATTTAAATTATTTTTAATCAGGTGGCAACCCTTATAAAAAATGTTACCTTCCCACACATCTAAGCATTGGGCCGCTTTCATTTGACGCCTCATTTTTAAAAATCAAACAAACTACGCAGGTAAAACAAATTTTTAAACAGGTGGCAAGCCTAAAAAATTTTAACGTGATCCTCTACACAAAAACTACATTCGCGTATTATAAATGAAGAGGCAGCCCTTGGTGGTAACCCTACTAAAAAATATGTTGATTAAAATACGACGCACAAGACCTTTCATTTGATACCTATATTGGCATATTTCATTTCATTTGAAAACGTTGTCAGATAGGTGGCAGCTCTGTAAAATCTTCATAGTGGCAACAAGGGAGCAGTAGAGGTTTAAATGTTGCAGTACCTGGGTAAGCGAGCTTGTTCTGTGTTCCTCGAAATTGTCACCAAATCTTATAATTTTTCCAAAACAAATTTCCAAAAAAAATCAAGTAGGAGGCAGCACCCTTTACCCCGACCCGACTGATAACACCCAGTTCGAAAATCTTAAAATGAAGCGTACGATCTTTGTACATATCTAATTTTCATCCAAATCGGTTAATGGTCTCTCGAGATAGTGGTCTATATACCGTGGAATAACTAAAACGCGGTTAGGTAGCAACCCTAGGTGGCAACCCTGCGTGAAAATGTCATCGTTTGAATACGGTCGAAAATACCTTTCATTTGAACAAATTCTATCGATTTGATCGAAATAAACAACCGAATCTCGAAAACCAGTCTTTAAATATTAAAAAAAAATCGAGATTGGTGGCGGCCCTGTAATCCGCTAAAAGTGGCAACACCCATGTATGTAATCTTATGGGTCAGTTACATAAAACTTTATTTTGGCTTTACCTCAAACTTTGACTTTGACAGAAAAGTTCAGTATACGTATTTAAACCAAGCATGGCAAATTGGAGACCTCAAAGTTGAAGCGAGGTTGAAATTTGGCAAACTCTCAAATTTTGCTTTCTTTGCTTGCTTTGACAATCAGATGTTGATGACTTTGCTTCAGTTAAAGAATAAAATGTTGGAGAAAATAATAATTAATTCATTTTTTCTTTATTAAATTAATAAATTAACTAAAACACTACGAATGCAAAGAAAAAAATGACGAAAACAAATGTATAAAAGAGAAGCGTCAAGGCGTTCATTATAGCATACCTCTGAAGTTGGACGCAAAGTTTTGAGGTAGCAAATGTCAGTCGAGGTTAACAAAGCTTTATGTATTTCACCCTTTAAGGTGATGGCCAATGCACGCTTGCTTCGCTGGCTTTGAGTCGAGAAATGTCAAAATTCTTTTGACATCTACTGAAATGTATAAAAGCTGACCCAGTGGCAGTTTTACTTTGCTTGCTTGAAGCGATTTAAAGCGTTGAATAGCCGAAGTCTCTATTTTACAGCGCTTTACACGCTTCAATATTGTTCTTGTTGTCTTGTTTGCCTCATCGCTGTATTTTTGACAACTTTTGAAGTTTCTATTTGGCCATAGAATATAAGATAAGATATAAGAAAATATAAATAAAATACGGTTAGATGGCAACCCTGTAAACCGCCAAAAATGCCAACACTTATGCATATATCGTTACTTTAATTCACAAAGGCCACGCGATCTGCGACCCTTATTAGAATTAATAAAAGCGACCTTTTTAGATTAGTTGCGGGGCTATGAGGGTGCAGACGGCATGGATGGGTGTCAAACACAATACCTTGTAGCGCAGTTGCAACCTTCCGGGAACGGAAGAGACGATAAAACATTTGAAGTGCGATTGTCCAGCGCACTTCCGGAGCAGGATGAAATTTCTAGGGAAACCCATCTTCGGAAGCCTCTCCGAGTTTGGCGATTATAAGCCCGGTGAGCTTTTAAAATTTTTGAACTCAACGGCATGAATAGAGTGGGACGGGAGTCTCACCACGGTTCTTGAGATTTTTCCAGCTTTCCTTTATTGTCTTAGTTAGTTAATTCACGAGATGTGGTATCAAAACGGTGCAGCCATATGGGACCCGCCACTCCAACCAAGCAACCAACCATGCTCCTAAATTTTTAGGTGACGAGTTTGATATTAACAAATGTGATGATTCATACGCTGGTTATAAGAATATCAAAACCATTTCTTATCATTAAAAATGAGCCCGGCGAAAAATCTGCTCATTTGTATCGTAAATTTTTAATTACACAATTGTACCAACGAATAAACATCTTTATCGATTAACTTAGAAGTAATTTTGGATAAAACATACAACATACATAGCTGAGTAATTACCAGCCTACATACTTACGTAGTAGAAATGTCATACTTTACATCTATATAAGATCGACGGCAAATCTTTTGAATAGTTTGCATCTGTTAAGTACGGGTTAAGTATGAAGTTCGCAACTACGTTTTGTTTTCTTTCATTGGCCTATGCAGCTAATGCTTCGCCAGTAGATTCAGCAAGACCCAGACCGCCACCTAGCATGCCATATGGACCACCCATGGGACTAGGGGGAGCATCGGTACCTCAACTGCATCCACCCGTGGAGGAAACTGGAGCACATCAAGAACTTGTCGATAAATCCATGGCTGAGATAAACCAAATATTTTATAAGTTGCCAAATAAGCCAGTTATATTGCAACCCATCAATATACCAATTATAAAGCCTGAACAAGCCGTGGGCAAGCCGATGTTTAAGCCAAGCGAAATACTAAGTGAGCTGCCCTATAAGCCAAATATATTACCATCCAATCAGCTATCATACCTAAAGCCTGAAATTGAGGAGGGTAAAATTCCCAAACCAAAGTATCCAGCATGGAGGATGTGAAAGGGGATGAAAAGAGTGTTGAAAGTGCTGTCAAAAATTAACAATAAAGTTGAATAGAAATTAAGTGTGCTATCATTGAATATTTTTTTTTTAGTTTATGAGGGACTATGGTTTAAAAAACTGAGCCCAAAGGCGAACGGCTGATGTAGATGAATTTCCTTAAAGCAGTTCCGCTTTACTAGGCTCTCAACTTGCTTCTACACTCAAAGAAAAAACGCATTGTATAATTAAATACGGTCGTGCTTAATCTTACAATTACCAACTTTAATTTATGCCACGTTGTTTTAACTATGATAGACCTTGAATTAAAATTGGCAATGATGATTTCAAAATGCATTTTTAATTCAAAGTTGCAGTGGTCTTAATTTAAGGTCACTAAATTTTGATTTACATATAAGCAATTTTAAATCAATTATAACCTGCTTGATTTGAAACTGCCATACTTAAGGTGGCGTATTTTGAATAAAAGATTTTTCTGCGGTATTACGCAATCAAAGTAGTTCACGTTGCCCACGAGGACAATACGAAGTATTTGCTGTCATCAAAGAAAGAATCGGCGCATCTGCGCCTTGGCGGCCAAGTCACCGTTGATACCTACAAATTTGAAACGGTGAGGGACTTCGTCTATTTGGGAACCAGCATTAACACCAAAAATAATATCAGTCTAGAAATCTAACGGAGAATCACTCTTGCCAACAAGTGCTACTTTGGACTAAGTAGGCAATTGAGTCTCTCATCATACCTGTCCTGATGTATGGCTCGGAATCGTGGACAGTGTGAAGAGAAGATGAGATGACCCTTGGAGTATTTGAGAGAAAAGTTCTCGGGAAGATTTATGTTCCTTCCAGTGATGCCAACGGAGAGTATCGAAGGAAATTTAACGATGAGCTGTACGAGCTTTAAGCAGCCTGACCATAGTTCAGCGAATTAAAGCCTCATGTTATGCGAATGGACAAAGAAGCTCCAGCCCAGAAGGTTTTCCTATCGGAACCCGAATTCGGCAGCAGAGGAAGGCGGGGGCCTCGACTGAGATGTAAACAACAAGTGGAGGATGACTTGAACTCCCTTGGGGTTTCCAATTGGCGTCAGTTATCGTTAAAAAAGGAATGACTGACGTGCTTTGATACGAAACTGCCAAAATCGCCTAGGCGATTAAGCGTCAATAAATGACGCAAGCCAAGACTAGATCACGCAAGCAAATGGAATCGAAATTAAATTGTGATGGTTTAATATTTCAGTTCTTTCTGAGTGTAACTAACATACGCACAAGTTAGGTCCTACCGTGGAAGGCGGACAATCTAATCGATATCTTTTCTATAACCAGGATAGATGACTCTGTTCAGCGGTCTTAATAAAAATATTTGCAGTCACATCTTCGAAATTTTTACCTCGCTCTAACCTCCTCATATTTCAGGCTCAATTAAGAATTTAGCTACCAAACGAAAATGAGATATATTAGTTTTGAGACTATAAATTTTAACGATGCAAGTTTCAAACAATCAAATTAGTCTGTTGCAGCAAACTTTAGTTAGGATTTTGTTTTTGTCACCGAATATGATGAAATTGGCAAGTTAAAGAGTCTCAACGCGAAATGACGCCATTAGAAAACTATCGCAATGGAGCAACTTCATTGTCATTAAAACTTTGCGGTACCAACAGGTAAGAGCCGCCGCCCACTTATGCCTCCACCAATTATTCATAATACTTGTATTGGTCCAGCAGGTGGGCTGTGGACGTCATCATTGTTATTAAACTAATTGGATCCGCTATGAAAATGCCAAGAAAATGTTTTAAACTAGTTGATAAAATTATTTAGTAAGTTTGGTAGTTGGCTTTACACTGTGTGTGTGTGTGATGGCGCACTGCAGGATGTCATCTATCACATTAGCGGCCACATACAACTTTAGTGGTTTGGCGTGCTCGCAGTTTACACAGTTGAATTATGTGACGGGTACCACTAAAACTAGCTGTATGTATTTGAATCAACGAGTGGAGCTAGATAAGTAAGTGGAGAAAGTACGGTATAAAATGCGTAGTGCTAGCAAATAAAATAAAATATGTATAATAAATTAAAATAAAGCAAAACTAAAATAAAATGAAATAAAAAAATAAAATTAAGTAATAAAATAAAATAAAATAAAATAAAATAAAATAAAATAAAATAAAATAAAATAAAATAAAATAAAATAAAATAAAATAAAATAAAATAAAATAAAATAAAATAAAATAAAATAAAATAAAATAAAATAAATACCATCGGTATTTACAGCAATAGACTACAAGTCAAAAAAGCAACAAAGAGTTTAAAATGTTATAAATGGAAAAATATTCGTGCTTAATTAAGTATGAAAATTCTTTCATAGGTTTCACACCAAGTCCTAAAAATTCGCAAATCTTTCATATAAGTTAGCATTGAAATAAAAGAAATGTTCTATATGGAAGTATAAATATATGCATAAATGGACACTGAGAAGGGTTTACCTTCAAGCTGGGTAGTGGCCTAAGGTGCTAGACCTTCTAGCATACAAGTCACTACAGTGTTGTGAGTTCGACTCTCACAATGCCGGGAAGAAAAGTCCTTGAAGAGATGTAACTCCAGTATCATCGAAACATATGTCGGCTTGTCTGGTTCCTGCAGCGCGTAGGTAAATTTTTCTCAAAAAACACATTTTCATAAAATAAAATAAAATAAAATAAAATAAAATAAAATAAAATAAAATAAAATAAAATAAAATAATATAAAATAAAATAAAATAAAATAAAAAAATAAAATAAACTAAAATAAAATTAAAAAAAAGTAAAATTAAGTAAGCAAAAATAAGTAAAAATAAAATTAAGTAATCAAAAATAAGTTAAAAAATTATAATAAAAAGTTTCTAAAAAGTAATAAAAGAAATTTATTTATTGTTGTTATTTGTCATTATATTTACGAACGTATTAAAAGAAAACTAAATAAAATTAAATAAAAAATAAAACAAGTTTAAAATACACTAAAATAAAGCAAATTACGATAATATATAAAAAAGTTAAATAAAACCACTTCTGACTTATCGAGTCGCTCCTGTATACATTTTTTAAATCTTGGCTGCAAACCACTTCAAAACTCGAAGTGCGGTTCAGTAGTTTAGTTCGGTTAAATGATTCAATGACTTTCTGAGAGATAGTTTCAAAGAAGAGGTATGCTTTTATGTTTCTATGGATTCGGCTTAAAATGAAATTCTATCATATGTACAAAAATATGAAATTCTAAGCAGTCCAAATCATAGTGAAATTCTAAGCAGTCCAAAGGAACAGAAAATGTTTTAAGGATGTTTTATTTAAGCATTTTTCGCTGTAATTTTTGGCACTCCCTACAATATCGGTTTGTAGCACAGATTTTTAATGCCAAAATACACCTTCCAGCACTATTCATCGCAGGCAATTAGTCACACGAACACCAAAAGCAAAAAAACTACTTTGTTAGTTACTAAACTAAACTAGACAATTGAAAATGTCAAAATTTCGTGCCAAAAATTTTCTTTAGCGATGAACCGTTAAAGTGCTGATAATTGAAAAAGTTATAATTCAGCGCTATCTCTTTTCTATTACGAATACTTCATCTCCCTTCTTGTTGCTCCGTTGCTTGCGAAACATATGACAATAAAGAAGCGGCGTATTAATTAATTAGCAAATACAAATACCAAATCAGAAGTTTGATAAAAGTAGGAGAAGTGAAATGAGTTACTTTACCAGCCGCGCTTCTCTCTTTATCAACAAATCAAATTGTGCTGAAATAGAATGTTCTTCAATTAAACTCCTTCATCGTCTGCATTTTTTGTTTGCGGTGCAATAAGTAGAAAACTTTCTGTTGGCCATGCGACATCTTACTGACTGTGTGTGTGCTGTATGTGCAGTGATACCCCCAATGAATATTAAGTTAGTTTTCTTTTTAGGTTATGCTCTTCTATGCCCATGGCGACTGCATGGCAACAAGTACTTTGCTGGAAAATGCAATCAATCGATATGAGCCAATATTTGTCTGTGCAGTCTTGTTTGTCACTGGGTGACCAAATTTTGACTTGTTGACCATGCTTGATTTATTCGCATGACCGAGTTTAGGAAGTGAGCTATGAAGTATGTACTACATTTGTGTGCGTGTTAAAATAAAATGAGTATATTTTAGAAATAGAATCTCATGATGCAAGTTTTTGGCGATGTGATTTAATGAGTTATTGCTGTTGTAGTTTATAATGGCGCCTTAACAATGAGGTGCACATGGGGTAATTTATAAGTTTTCTATGCTTTCAAAAGGCTTTGGACACTACTTCTAAATAAGAAAGTTTTGTTAATTATGGCGTTATGAGATTTGGACCTACCATACCATTACCATACCATTACATTACCATTACCATACCATTACCATACCATTACCATACCATTACCATACCATTACCATACCATTACCATACCATTACCATACCATTACCATACCATTACCATACCATTACCATACCATTACCATACCATTACCATACCATTACCATACCATTACCATACCATTACCATACCATTACCATACCATTACCATACCATTACCATACCATTACCATACCATTACCATACCATTACCATACCATTACCATACCATTACCATACCATTACCATACCATTACCATACCATTACCATACCATTACCATACCATTACCATACCATTACCATACCATTACCATACCATTACCATACCATTACCATACCATTACCATACCATTACCATACCATTACCATACCATTACCATACCATTACCATACCATTACCATACCATTACCATACCATTACCATACCATTACCATACCATTACCATACCATTACCATACCATTACCATACCATTACCATACCATTACCATACCATTACCATACCATTACCATACCATTACCATACCATTACCATACCATTACCATACCATTACCATACCATTACCATACCATTACCATACCATTACCATACCATTACCATACCATTACCATACCATTACCATACCATTACCATACCATTACCATACCATTACCATACCATTACCATACCATTACCATACCATTACCATACCATTACCATACCATTACCATACCATTACCATACCATTACCATACCATTACCATACCATTACCATACCATTACCATACCATTACCATACCATTACCATACCATTACCATACCATTACCATACCATTACCATACCATTACCATACCATTACCATACCATTACCATACCATTACCATACCATTACCATACCATTACCATACCATTACCATACCATTACCATACCATTACCATACCATTACCATACCATTACCATACCATTACCATACCATTACCATACCATTACCATACCATTACCATACCATTACCATACCATTACCATACCATTACCATACCATTACCATACCATTACCATACCATTACCATACCATTACCATACCATTACCATACCATTACCATACCATTACCATACCATTACCATACCATTACCATACCATTACCATACCATTACCATACCATTACCATACCATTACCATACCATTACCATACCATTACCATACCATTACCATACCATTACCATACCATTACCATACCATTACCATACCATTACCATACCATTACCATACCATTACCATACCATTACCATACCATTACCATACCATTACCATACCATTACCATACCATTACCATACCATTACCATACCATTACCATACCATTACCATACCATTACCATACCATTACCATACCATTACCATACCATTACCATACCATTACCATACCATTACCATACCATTACCATACCATTACCATACCATTACCATACCATTACCATACCATTACCATACCATTACCATACCATTACCATACCATTACCATACCATTACCATACCATTACCATACCATTACCATACCATTACCATACCATTACCATACCATTACCATACCATTACCATACCATTACCATACCATTACCATACCATTACCATACCATTACCATACCATTACCATACCATTACCATACCATTACCATACCATTACCATACCATTACCATACCATTACCATACCATTACCATACCATTACCATACCATTACCATAACATACTAGCACTGTGGGAAAAGCTAAAATTGGAATTTGTATTTAATTCTTTTTATTGTTATTGATCTTGAAAGCAATTTCAAATGAACATTTGCTAATCCATTGGACTTGTACAGGACGTAGAAGTAATTAATAGTAAGCTATATAGTGTAGGTACATAGTTGTTTATGTAAATGTACTTTCCTCTGATGTTCTATTATTGTGATTTTGGATGCATTTTCATATGTTTGTACAATGTACATCTGTAAATAAACTTTACTTATTTAAACTTTTTTCGGCCGCTAAAGTTTGTTTATTGCTTTGAAGTTTGATTGGGTTCTAAGACAACAATAATAATATTTTACAAGCTCATGCACTGCTTGTGTTGTTATTAGCTCTGTAGAATGAATGACTTTTTCAGTGATATTTAAATATTTGCGAAATATACCAAATCCCATTGGTTAGGGTCATAAATTTACAAAGCCAAATAAATAACAATAAACAAATTACTTTTCTTCCAATATTACCTTGATAAAATAGGAAAGATAGAGTGTTTAGTGAAACAAGTTGTACAAAGCACACCCAGTATATTAACTTTGTAAGACTAGAGGTAGGAACTCAAATTAGAAATATAACAATGTCCACTTTTTGGAATATACATACCCACTATATGAACTTGTAATAAAGGTATCCTTGCCTTGGCTTAATTTTTAGACCCGAACATCTGATTAAAGTCTGCACATATCTCAGTATGTATTTGTTTCCTTGTACTCATAGTAAAACCAAATTGTCCTTTCAATACTCATTTACTACAGCACAACAGGACAAAAAGCTCAACGCCTCACTGGTAGAAGTACAAAGAAAATTTCCGTATTCCGAGTATTTTCTCAACATCTTTTGTTCAACTCATTTCCATTGTCGTAAGTTCTATAGTAACTCTTTACACAAATGCTATTTGTTTGTTGTTTATTTTGAATTCGCTTTGCACTTGTTTCCTTTTAACATTCAAAAGATTTCATGCACAATACGCTTGCGCACCACCCTGAATAACAAATATGAGATTAATCATAGGCAAAAACTACAAATTAAAGCGTAACTTGCGTAGTACCATAGTGTTTTATATGAGAGTTTTAGTATTGTACATGCTTGGTAAATATACATATTGGGGTGAGTTCATCCCAAAATGACCCTAAATTGATCCCAAAATGATTTCAAAATGACCTCAAAATGATCACAAATTATACCAAAATGAACCCGAAATTACAACAAAACGATCCCAATATTACCCCAAAATGATCCCATAATGATCCCAAAATGACCCCAAAATGATCCCAAAAAGACCTTAAAATGATCCCAAAATTACCCCAAAATATGCAAGGATGTATGGGTCAATTTGATTTTGCTAACTATTCAAAATTTATATAAGAAATAGAAAAAATAATGGCAGATAAGGCGAATAGAAGAAATTTTGAATTGCCTAAATAATAAATTAAAGTAAATTTAAAAAAAAATTAATTAAAACTAAATAAAATAAGTTGAAATAAGCTGCAAGTAGCCGAGCTGTGAGTAGCCGAGGCATAACCAACATGGGAGCGCTCAGAATTTCCTGCCATCGCCGTGTAGTCGAGGTATACCCGTCCCGGAGACTGTTCCCGAGTTGTTTAGAGCACCCGCATGATTCGACCTTGCGGAAATCCTAGTGCCCTCAGGATTGGCTGCCACCACCGTGACGTCGAGATCAGCCAAAATGGAATCCGAAGCATCCTGAAAATTCTCGCAAGCGAATACTTTGATGTGACCCTGGTGCCATCCCGCATCAGTAGCTCTTACCGCACCACCCGGAGATTCCGTCATAACGTCGAGAAGGGCGTTACCGATTTCGTTCCGGACGTACTGCCACCGGTCTTTAGGGATGGTCCAACGGTCGTTAGCTCGGTCAAGGATACCTATAAGGATCCTGTCCTTGGAGTTTGCCCACTGCAGAGGTGTTCTGTTGCCGCTTCGGATGGGATTTGAACTCCCCGTCTGATCTCCGGCGTTTGAAAGAATTTAAGTTTACACTCTTTGGCGCATACGTGCTTTGGAAATTTGGTATCAGAGCTTGCGCTATTTCCACGACAGCGTCTCCTACGATACTCCCTCATAACTATTCAGGATTCTTGGGGCCCTTCTATTATCCCAGTACGCAGAGCGACAGGGAGATGTCTCTTGGGAGAAGTTCGCACCAGTGGTTGCCATCCTTTGGATCTCTGAGGGTAGGTCGTGCGACCTTAATGAAAGTTTAGCATCCGGCGTTGTCAGCTTAACTGCGTTTGCAGCAACACTGGTGCTAGCTCCAACCAAGTCACTCTTGCTTCATAGAAGTCGGCGGGTTGTCTCCTTAGCATGCAGAGTTAGCCGACCCTTTCGCTAGCTTGTGCATTGTTGATTGATTTGAAATGGATTTACCCATTGACCTAAAGTCGTATTCGAGTACACGAATTACAACAATACAGTACACAAGTACAGAGCCAAAAAAAAGTTATAACAAAACAAAAATGTGCATTCAAATGCGAATTTATAAACGGAACAAGCTATAGAACAACAATACTGCATTGTACTCGTATGGTACACAACAAAACAAAAAAAATGTAAACAGAGAAATAATAGCAAAATGCGAAATCGTTTTGTCCTGATATTTACCTGAGCATTTGATTTGGCTTGTTTTTGCTACACACGTTTTGTGAAATTGTTGAGCTTTAATTGTTGACAGTCATAGTAAAGTGAAAACAAATGCGAGTTTATTTCATTGCAATAAAGAAAGTGAATACGTCGGGTATGTGTTTGTAAGTACTTTTGTGAATTTGTATTCTACAGTTTGACTTTTAACTTTGCGGACTATGCGTGCGATGGAGTACTACACGGCGTATGAGTGACGAGCTGGTAAATTTTATGAACAATTGGATTTTTTCATTTAAGATTTCTAATTTTACGGTTCATCTGTGTGATCCAAGTGAATACATATCTACATTGTGATATGTGATCTCAAAGATTGTAATTGAGCAGCTGCAAACCAAAACGGAATAAATATATACTGAATTAATGTACACTTATTGCGTTTTGGTTTGAAGCTCTCCCATTGATGCAGATCTCTGGCGCCCTTATAAAAAGTAACTAGTAAATATTTGCAAAATGAATATATTTAGCTTATTAACACTTTATCTGAATTACAATTGGTCCAAAACTGTAGTTAGAACATATCTCTTAGGGTTCCCAGCAATCATGACGCGAAACCTCTTCCCATGTAGGTGGTTTAAAACCCGGTTTTGGAGCTACAATTGGTGGGAATGGCAATGGCTTATGTGGTCCTACAACTGATCCAAGAACAGGTGGTCTCAATGGATGCTGCTGACCGAAAAGTGAATCCAATTGGCCACCAACAGGTGCGTCTCCTGGGTATAGTTGTGTAGGCTGATCCGATCCCAGCTGATGATCAATTACTTGTTTTAAATGTGCAAAACAACTGGGTTGTAATTTTTCCAATAAAGCTTGAATTGCTAAATCGCAAAAATATTCTTGTTCCAACGATACGTTAGGCTGGTAATGGGGTTGATCACCAGGCTGCTCCTTTACTTGCTCTTTGTATTCATCCTCTGCCGTGACATCCTGTTGGGGTGGTGCGTTTACGCGTCTTGGGGGTATGGGTCTTTCAGCACCAATCGATGGACCCGATATTCCACCCAAGTGGAAGGTTCCAGCATTGACTGCAAAGGCCACTGTTAAAAGTGTAAAAGCGACAGCTATTTTCATGATCTCTTTTGTTGTTGAATGTCGGAGACTGTTTAAATTTAAGTAGTTCTCTACAAGGCCTTAAATACTTAAATTGGGATTACTAAGTAAAAGTGATTTATTCTCTTTTCTAGTTTAATAAACTTCCAAACGGAAAGTAATTAGAAAAGCAATTAAGACTATGACACTGATGTGGTTATGTTAACCTCGAATGAGATAAGATTAAAATGTCTATGGGCGATTAAACATAATAAACAAGTTAAGTGATAGTGCATTATGATAGCTATTTATGAAAATGTTTAAAGTTGTAATTAAGTTTCCGTATTATCTATTATGGTTCAATTGCTTTAGGAAATTTGGTTGAGCTCACTTTAATTGAAACAGATCTTCTTCGTGGTAACTCTCCTTTGTGAGCAAAACTCTCTTTATCACCAGCGGGGGCTTCTGTCGGACCTTACTCGCATTATCTTATACATATATCTTGCAGGAGGAAATCACCAACTGAGTACATCATGCAATGTTGTTTATCATACAAAAATTTCAGGCAGAGGCAGGAAACCTTTCAGGGATGGCCATATAAATGTGATTTTTCAAACTATATATATAGCGAAAGTATTCAAGATTCAGAAAAATGGAAGATTAGGAAAAAAGGCGTGGAACCTCCCATACAAATTGAATATTTCATAGAGCATATCTCTGGAACTAATATTGCTACACGATTGAAACTCTGTACGTAGACATAAAAAGTTAGTTTGTAACAAATGCAAAAATATGCAGGATAGGGGAAAAGGAGGCGTGGCACCCCCATACAGGAGTTGGGGTGGAATCCACGGGTATAAGATAGTACCTTAGACTTTCTAGAAGTTATTTTCCAGGTCTCGAAATCATCAAAATTTATATAGCCCCTGTAATCCTAGCTCCTGAGAGATTATTGTTCCGGTATTAAAGGATTTACCAAGAGCTCCTTCGTTGATCTACCCATTCTGTCCGAAGTTCGAGAAGTGGACCCAGGGTGCCGAATTATAGTAAGCTAGCTAATATAGCGACAAAAATACTGACAAAGGGTTTTCATATTTTAAACCGCTAGCCCGAAGGGTTCCGCTCCGATTGTTCATTGATTCATCATTTATTTGCGCTTAACCGCCTAAACGCTTTTGGCCGTTGCTTATAAAAGCCCGCCAGTCATTCCTTTTTAGCGATAACTGACGCCAATTGGAAACCCCAAGGGAGTTCAAGTCATCCACCACCTGTCGATCTCAGTAGAGGCCTCCCCCTTCCTCTGCTGCTGAATTCAGGTGACGATAGGAAAATCTTCTGTGCTGGAGTTTTTTGGCCATTCGCATAACATGGCCCATCCGGCTTTAATTCGCTGGACTATGGTCAGATCTGCGTAATTGATTCGGGATCGTTCTTTAAAAAAATCCCCTAAGTAGCCTCAACCACGCGACATTCTTACACGAAATTAAGGAAACGACCCTTTTCCGCCCTAATAAAGGATGAACCATCAATTAGCTGTGTAGTAGGAAGGCGTTTGGGGGATTAAACAAGGGGTTCTTCAATGTGGTGCCACAGTTTTCACATCTGAAGACAACTGTTAGGATACTCAGCTCAGTTTAATACACTAAAATTTGGCGGATACTGGTTCATCCTAGATCATCCTGCCCACAAATGGGTGATGATTGTATATTCTTCCTGGAAGCCCTCGAAGTCTAGCTTTTCTTTATTGAGGGGTGGTCTTTGTATTTTTCCAAATCCTGTTGGCTTGGGAGAATCCCAGGTCAGTGTTGGGCTTCCACAACAATTAAACTTGCTTCTCAATAGTCTCAACCAAATCAAGATTGTAGGAGATCCAGAAATACTGGACTTTGGGTAACTCTTCGAGCTTAAAGATGCTTATCCGCCCTCGAGGATATCAGCTTTCGCACTAGCTCATATTACGACCCTCAAATGATACTCCCTATGGTGAGGCGTGACAAACATGCAAATGATTAGAAATGCCTTGCAAAAAGAGCAAAATATCTTCATATTGTATGTCGGCACGGTTTTTATTTGCACATCCGCTGCAAACTCCTTCTCATTAGAATTAAAGACATACAAACAATTACATATGCACACTTTAACATACCAACACCCACCAAGACAAAGCCTTTCACTTGTCTTCCAGTATTCTCATTTGTCACTCGCAGTAAATTGCCACGATAAAGTTTATTATCCTTTCGTCATAGCGTAGTTCTTAATAAAATTGGAAGTGACGCAGTGATAAGCTAAGCACGCCTTACATTCATACAAACTTAGTTTTTTTGTGAAAGTGGTGATATGTATGTTTGTTGGCAAGTTTGTATGTAAATTTTTAAATTATATACTTATGAACTGGAATATAAACTTATATTGTCGCTTCCAATGGCTGAGACAATTTTCTAAATCAAGGAGAGCAGCAGCGACCCCACGAACCCCTAAAGATTTTATTGGTCGATACTAGTATATATATTTGTACGACATGTACCAAATTGACAAGTATCACATCACCAGTGTCACATCCCGGAAAATTACACAGCCCCACAGAAAAAAAGTGGACCAAACGGACACCGGATTCGTGTTCACCGCGTCAAAATACATCGGGTAAAGGGTGGTCTGATCCCCCAACCCCGACACTTTTTTTTTTTTTTGTGGGGCTGTGTTATGGTTGGTCGTATCACTCCTCGCAAGCTCATATAATTTGCATTTGCTTCAATATCCCTTCGTCCAACTACCTATGTATATAACGCATGCTGGTTCATCCCGTTGAGTGATCTGCAGCCTAGATATCTAACGTAATGAAAATCTCTTTCCCAACGTATCCCTTGATATACATAGGTCACAGTAATCGGGGATAGCAAGGCACGGAATATTTGGCAATCTTCTGCCCGAAAAAAGAATGGGAACCAATCTTAATTTCTTATTTGTGGCCTGAATGAGTTTCTGACAGATATACTTTCTTCTACTTTTTAAACAAAAAAAAAAACGTTCACCTTCTCCAATCAAACGTTGTTAATGAAATTCAATCCTCACTGCTAACACTACCTAAAAGCAATTTCGGAAATAAGGCAAAGCTTGTGGCCAAGATTAGGAAGTACGCAAAAAGCGATTAGGGTGGGCCAAAAAAGAAATTCGTATTTCTGACCATAAGTGCAGTATAATCACCAGTGTTGACGTTGGGGACCCTTAAGGGTCAATTTGACCCTTTTTTAGAGCTAGGACGCCGGACCCTACTTTTTAAAAATAGTACAATTTTTGACCTTTTTTTAAATTCGTAACGCTTTTACCTCTTTTCACTTTCAAACTGCAATGAAATATATTTTTGTGGTTTTTTTTTTTATTAAAAACCAAAAAAAAAATCTCCTTGTTCTTTGTTCACTCTTACATCGTGAACTCTTGCCGATTTCCAAATGTCATGCGTTATTGAGGTCTTACTACTGGCAACGCTGTATCATGTCATATGTATGTATACATTAGGGTGATTCGAATAAAACAAATTTAGTTTTTTTTTGGGTCTTACTCCCTACAAAGTTACTAACTGATGAGAAAATAAGCCTTCTCCGCAGCTTACCCCTTAGGGGTCGCTTTTTCGCCCTTTCCCATAATTTTTTTTATGGGAAAAAATTCAATTCTTCCCAAAGTGAATTTTCTTATCATTTTCGAAACCTTTTCCAAAAACATATCCAAACCTAAACAAAAACGGCGATGAGGTACGCTTTCCCATTACCATAAGAAACTCATATTTGGTCATCATACTCCATTTATGGTCACGTGTTCGTATTTCTGCATGCCCTTCGAAAAAAAAAACTAAAATAAATTTTTTTTTAGCCCGCCCTAATATGTATATATTCTTAAGTGGAGTGCTAGGAAATCCCATAGATGCAAACCAACTGATACTTGGCAATATGTATTTACTATGTTCGCCAAGTTGCCTTTGTTTTTAAGCAAATACAACAACGCTCAAAAATTGGACAGAAATTTCGGTTAAAACTGCAGTCACATATTTTTTCTTCTATTCGAATGTCTTTTGCTTTTACCATCAGCACATTGACAGGCTCCCTCACAACACCCTCGTCAAAAAAAGCTGTGCATGTCTTTCTGCTGTAAAACATATGCAAATGCAAACACAACAACATTATCACAGCACCACAACTGTCCTTTTCGTTTGCTTTTCTCGTATCTTTTAGCTCTTTATAGACAGTGAATAAGTGATATTTTCCATTCAGCTGTCGTTTTGCTGTCGATATGCTTTGAGGGCTTTTGCTTTACTTTTTTTGATGCAGAAATCTTGCCAAAATTCGAAAGCATAGCATCAACGACTTGTCTGCCAAAGTTTCTTTTGCGTTCATACAAAACTAGGCTAGTTCTGAGCTCAAAGTACATAGATGTAATACATATTCAGAATCATAACTGGCACTGCAGTGCGGCACAATTTCATTGCTGTAACATTTTCATTTGGCACTGTTTGTTCTTTTTGCATGCTTCCTAATTTTCATTATATTCTTTGCCTTCTATTGCATTTTGAGTACAAAAACAATTGCTTGTCTACTTTTATGTGCAGAAGCAGGGCTAGAAGTTTACTACGATCGTAGTTGATTATCTACTACGTTTTAGTCACAATTCCTAAACATTTGTATTCTCAGCTGATCATATCTAAGAGAGTAAATTCCTTTTATTTTCCTAAAGGTAGAAGCTTTCAGGTTGTTCGCTCATCGTGTTCTAAAGTTTTGGTGTTTATGTACCGCCCTCTTGCCTTTGTCTTGTATTCGTAAACACTCGTGTTATCTCTCACTCACTATAACGCAGCTATCACTATCTTTGTTGTGCTCGTTGTAGTAGCGGGAGCTGTTGCTATTGGTGGGAGTGTAATTGCGTTAGGAATGGTCGCTTCTTAATAACATTCGCCTCAGTACCTTTTTCGTTCTTTTTTGTGTTTTTTTGCTACCTTTTTGACAACACTACTATTTAACAATGCGTCAGTTCTAACTCTGCTCAGAAGTTGTTATGCAGTCGAATGATTTCAAGCCAAGCTAACCATGTTGTTGTTCTTGTTGTTTTGTTGCTTTGATATTCCCTCAATAAGGCCCTCTCCTGCGTAAAATAGTTTTTCTTTCTCGATGTATTTTTTGGCGCTATTTTAGGTTGACTTGTTAAAGCAATTATGCATCTGAGGGTGTAGAAGACTAATGAAGGAATTGTTTTAAGAGGAAAGCGAAATTATTAAGAGAAAATTAAATTAAGCTCAGATAACAAAAGGCCAAATTTGGAGTTCGAGTGTAGTTCATTTGAGAGTTCTAAGTGGTGGCAATGCAATGATATGAAAAAGAAATACATATATATTAATATAAAATAAAAAAAGTATAAAATAAAAAATTAAATTAAATTTAATGAAATAAAATAAAATAAAAAAGTCTAATGGCTGGTTTTCATTAGGTCAAATTGACTGACCTCAAAAACTGACTCAACTGCCACCATGTCGACTTGGTGTCAAATGGTTTTTCATAGTGTCTTTAAAACTGGTATGCAAGTTCTCATTTAATTTGTGTTGGTAAAATCAGCTGTGTACACGTCGTATTACACACATTTGCCAACATGTTGGCAAATTTATTTTGTGTGTCAAACGTTGAAAATTCCGCTAGCAAACTGAAATTCGATATAAAATAAAATAAAATAATCATTTCATTTGACAATGTGTTGTCGAAACTGACTACAAACGCAATATGACAGACGTTTTCATTGCTTTGACAACATTTGATGTCATATTTTAACCTAATGAAAACCAGCCATAATGAAAGGAATAAAAGAATAAATGTAAAAATTAACAAACATTTAATAAAATGAAAAAAATAATTAAAAAACTAGAAAAAAAAAATAAAAAAATGATATAAAATAAAATTATTTAAAATAAAAAAATAAATCAAGATACAATAAACTAAAATTATTTAAAATAAAAAAATAATTCAAGATACAATAAAGTATAAAAAAATAAAATAAAATAAAATAAAATAAAATAAAATAAAATAAAATAAAATAAAATAAAATAAAATAAAATAAAATAAAATAAAATAAAATAAAATAAAATAAAATAAAATAAAATAAAATAAAATAAAATAAAATAAAATAAAATAAAATAAAATAAAATAAAATAAAATAAAATAAAATAAAATAAAATAAAATAAAATAAAATAAAATAAAATAAAATAAAATAAAATAAAATAAAATAAAATAAAATAAAATAAAATAAAATAAAATAAAATAAAATAAAATAAAATAAAATAAAATAAAATAAAATAAAATAAAATAAAATAAAATAAAATAAAATAAAATAAAATAAAATAAAATAAAATAAAATAAAATAAAGTAGCACAAAAAAAACAAAAAAAAAAACAAATAAAATATAAAAAAATGAAATAAAATAAAACTAAATAAATAAAATAAAAAAAAAATAAATTAAATAAAGTACATATTATGTGAATCTAGAAAATTTTGAATATTGAAGGAATTCTAGAAGCTATAAACTACCCTGCTAGATAGTGCTATGACATTTAGTCAGATTTGTAATATTGCCTTTGAAAACGTGATAGAAAATCGTGATGTAAATATAAAGCAGCTGATATTTACATCACGATTTTCTATCATGTTTTCAAAGGCAACATTACAAAGCTGACTGAATGTCATAGCGCTGTCTAACAGGGTAAAGTAATATAATATTTATGTCAGCATATTTTATCTTTAAATTTTTGACGCGCTCATTGCATTAAAGAGTTGAAGCTTCATCGCGAATAACGTTCTAAGTGTCATTTTTTTTTCAAAACCGGTTTTATTGCATATAACATTTTGTATTGCTCTCTTGCATTGTCCAGATAACAAATTTTCTAAAATTTGACACACCAAAACTGTAAAAATGCATTTAAAAATAGTAGGTTAGTGATTCGTAACGGCACTGGAAGATCATAAGGAAGGTGTAAACTGATAATATGAAAGATATAAGACAGATGAGAGAAATAAATTAAAAAAATATGACTTTAGTGTTTTTTTGCTCTCTTGACAAATTCTTATTTTGTAACTTAGAATGTTATTCGCCATGATGCTTCAGTTATTGACAGAAATAATCCCTCATTTTGACATTTTGTTTGATAAAGCAATTTATATCTGTCTGCGGTTAAAAAGAAATGCAGAAAATAGTGGTTGTACATATAATCGAATGTATTAAAGATTAGGTGCAAGCAGCAGTCTCGAATATATAGATGTAAGTGTTTTTTCTTGATTCACATCGAAACGTCTTGTCTTTCCTGAAATCCTTACCTAACCTTTTTTGTTAAGAAAAATTAGCTCTACGAGTCTACATATATTTTATCCAACCCGTTTTGTTCGAACTTTGTTGTGTAAAAAGTTATTAGCAAAAACCTGGGGAATATTTTTGTTTTGCTCCTGGAATTGAACTTACTGAGAGATTTGAAATGGCTTTGTATGGAATTAAGTACAAAAAACAAAATTGCAATCATTTCAAATTTGTTACGTATACGACATGGTGCTTAAAAGATTCATGCATCATAAGTATGTATCCCTGCAGTGAAACACCAAACTAGTCTGAAAACATACTAGTATACAACTACAATTTTCGGGTAGAAATCATACTAGTCAGAAAAATTCCATTTCATACTAGTGTAAAAGTATACATTTCTTTAGAAAAAGCGACTATTTGTATCTACCCAAACACGAAAAAGCATCTGTGAATTATAAGAGAGAAAACTAGTCAAATGAAAATCAGTTGATTATTTTTTTTTTTTAAATCATAATTTTTAGATGCTTTTTCGTGTTTGAGTAAATACAAAAAGTCGCTGCTTTCTAAATATTGCCACTATAAATTTCTGGTTGATGTTGGATTTGTTGATGTTCCTTGGCTCAATTTTATAAATATTTAAATAAACACTCAGTTCAACATCTTTATTTAATGTTTACCGCTCACGGATACGTTAAAACAACCATTTTCTTTTTACAATTTAAAACTTAAATGCAACCGCAAATCGACAAAATAGCGTGAAGGAAATCATGTAAATGGAAATGAAATAAAATGTTACCTCAAATAGCGCCAGACCATTTCCATTTCCGTTCAGCATAAATTCGTATTCAATACTTAGCGTTGCATGCAAAATACAGACAAGAAGTACAAGAGGTAAGTATATGAAAGAAGAAGCAGAATTAGTGGTGCGAAAGAAAAACCAAAAGGAGAGAGAGAAATTAAATTCCATTTAGCCACTTTAAGGAGAGAATTTGAGGTGAAGGTTTAAAGCAGACAAAAAACGAACGTGCCTACAACGTTTACAATGAAAATAACACTAACAATAAAAGAAGATGGGCAATATAATGATATCTGCATATATATATAGCAGGAGGCAACTGTCCGGCTTTAAGCGGCGCGAGAACGCGCTTTTTGGGAGTTCCGTTCCTGGATAGCCTAAGCCAGATCGCGGAACTGGACATAAACGACTTGATGGGCTTCATAAAGTCATCTAAGTGGTTCGAGGAGGAGTAACGGTGTCGGTTTAGGAGTGTCAGTCCCGGGATTCTGCTATGTGGAAAATCCCAACAACTCAGGGATTTTCCATATGGCTGGGTCCCAGACTGACTTTCCTTGTGTTGGTGGTATCACAACGGGCCTTTCAAAACTGGCCTAAGTGTGCCTCTGCGGCAGCCACTTGAACCTAACCTAACCTATAGCAGCTATAGAACGAGAGGACCCATAAGGAAACAATTTTAGTTAAAGACAAAATTCTGAGGTAGGGGGTCTCAAAAATGTCAATTTCGTGCATGAAATTTTTCTATTAATTGATTGATTCTAAGACTATCCACTTGGAGTTGCCACTTGGGGCGGTTTACAGGGTTGCCACCTATCTCAATTTTTTTAAATTATGTAGCAAGAGATGCAAAATGGGTATCAAATGAAAGTTATTTTCGGCGGCATGCCAACTAAAATATTTTCAAGTAGGCTTCCCACCTAGGGTTGCCACCTTACCGCAGTATATTTGTATATTCGGTACTATCGCGAGAACCGCTAAACCGATTTGGATGAAATTCGGCACGGGTATAGTATGTTTGATTCTAAGACTATCCACTCGGGTGTTGCCACTTGAGGGGTATTAAAGTGTTGCCACCTATCTCATTTTTTTTTAAATATTGAGTAAGATAAGCCAATATGGGTATCAAATGATAGGTATTTTCGGCGGTATGCCAAATAAAATATTTTCAAGTAGGGTTGCCATCTACGATAGCCACAGTATCGCAGTATATCCGGTACTATCTCGAGAACCGCTTGACGGATTTCTATGTTATTTGGCATAGAGATAGTATGCGATTTCTAAGACTGTCCACTTTGGTTTTGCCACTGGCGGTTTGCAGGGCTGCCACATATCTCATTTTTTTTTAAATAATGTAGAAAGACATGCCAATATGGGCATAAAATGAAAGGTATTTTCGGCGACATACCAACTAAAATATTTTCAAATAGGGTTGCCGAGTAGGGTTAACATTTAACAGCATTGTATTTGTATATTTTGGGATTATATTTGGATTATTTTAGGATCATTTTGGGATCATTTAGGGGTCGGTCACCCAGGTACTATTTATTAATACAGTTCGACATGAGTCAAGCCCCACAAAGTTAGGCGTCACGGTTGAAGAAAGTAGCTCACAAAAATGTATGCTTTTATTAATAACATTTTTTGTCCTTATGGTAATACTAGTGGAATAAATAAGAACGCGGAGAGCAGTTGTAAGATGACAATGAAAGTAACAAATAAGCAAGAAAGAAAAGAGGAGGGAGGACAAGTGCCAACTTTTCCCGATAAACGAATAACAATGACAACAAAAGCCAGCCTTAACACTGTTTATTTTTATTCAAGTACCTACAACCTTCAATAAGTCTTGAATAAAATTGAGCGGAAATGAAGACTAAGTGGTTCACGAATATAAAGGAATAAAAGGACAGATTTGTTTGCTGGTATTTACCTATTCAAGCTTAGTCACATTCAGGCACTCATAAAAAGCTGGTTATAAGTTGATAAAATTTACTTCTATGAAAACAAGTTTCAAGTGGGTGGATAAGAGTAATAACTTATTGGAGTTTGTTGCGGCTGACTTGACCTCGTCACTCGAGATAAAATAAATTTCATTTAAATGTTTAAATTACTAGGTTATTGCAGCTATAACAGCTGCTGGTTTTCAGCACAAGAATTCGCAATAGCTTTAGGTCAGAGACCTCCTGCTGTTCTCTGAAAAAATATAGTCCTCCCTTCTCAGACTAATATTGGAGTTATTTTCAACAGAAACACAATTTAATTTATAATCTCAACAAAGAAAAAAAATAATGTAACAACTTTAATTCAATAAAATGTTGTGAAGCCAAAAAAACGCAATAGATACAAGTCAATTGTTGACAAGTACTGAATAACTAACAGTTATTCCCCTTTTGCGGACATTTATTTGTTCCCTCCAACAAAATGAATCAATGCAATTTTCCATGGAAGCTATCATGTAGCAAAAAGTTTTGCAATTGTGTAAAATGAATGGAAATTTGTTTGTTTGTTGTATTTGAACGATAAAAGTTAAATGTTTAGAAATTGCAACATGCATTGTAGATGAAAAAAAGGAAAAAAAAAAAATAAAAGTTTGTTATGAAAAAAAAAAAAAACTTTTGATAAGTTAAAGGAAAAACTTGTAGAAGTGCTCGTTTTCAAATATGTTTCGATACCTTAATACATACCTAGACAGAATATGTATTTTGATGAGTTCAGGTATTTCGATAGGTAAAACTTGTTTCAATTGCAAATGAAGAAATAATAAAAAAAAAAAAATTTCAAAAAAAAATTAAAAAAATAAAAAACAAAAAAAAAAAAATAAGTACATATCTGATACGGTGTTTCCACCAAAAGCTAACACCGTGTTTTCCTAGCGTGTTTAGAAGCAAACAAAACACCATTCGAAAATCTCATACAAATTTCATAACTCAAACCCATTTCAAACCCCTTTTCAAAGCGTGTTTGCTTTGGGTTTGCATACACTTGCGGCTTTTTCGAACCCAAAACCTGCAAACACGGTGTTTGTGTTTGGTGGAAACACCATATGAGAGACCGAGTTTGCTCGGTGTTTGCTACTTTGTTCAATATCTGCCTACATTTTTCCAAAATTCTTACTTACCAACATAAACTTTTCAAAAGGGATTTCCGAAAAAATATCAAATAGGTTGTAACTTTATAAACCGCCGAGTGGCAAATCCAAGTCAAAAATCTTAGAATGAAGTATACAATCCACAAACAAATTTCATCCAAATTGGCCAATATACGAAGAAATCAATAAAAGGCAGTAAGGCACCTAGGGTTGCCAACTCATTTTTAGGACATCATGGTTGGTATGCAATTGAAAGTATGTATATTTGACTTGCTACCCATATTGACATACCTTGTTTAATATTAAAAAAAATATACTTAGGTGGCAACCCTGTAAACCGTTCCAAGTTGCAACACCAAAGTGGGTAGTCTTAGAATCAAGCATACTATCTCTATGGAAAATTTCATAATGGAACATTTCATAAGGTCCAAAATGAGCCCAAAATGATCCCAATATGACCCCAATATGATCCCCAAATGATCCCAAAATGACCCCAAAATAACCCAAAACTCATCCCCAAATTTTCCGAAAAGGACCCAAAATTTATCCAAAAATTGAACCCACAATTATCTTAAAATTACCCCTAAATGATACCAAAAAAATCCTAATATTATACCAAAATGATCCCAAAATATACAAATACAATACTGTAAAATGGTAACCCTAAGCAACAACCCTACTTGAAAATATTTTAGTTGGTGTGTCAACGAAAATACCTTTCATTTGATACTGGCATATCTTGCTCCCTAATTAAAAAAAAAGAAGAGATAGGTGGCAACCCTGGAAAGGACCCCAAGTGGCAACACCCAAGTGGATAGTCTTAGAATCAATCATACTATCTACATATATGCAAAACTTCATAGAAATCCGATAAGCGGTTCAGGAGATAGTAACGGATACACAAATATATTGCGATCAGGTGGCAACTCTATTTGAAAATATTTTATTTGGTATCTGGCAGAAAATACCTTTCATTTGCTACCCATATTAGCATATCTTGCGCCATAATTAAAAAAAATTTAGGTATATGGCAACCTTGTAAACCGCCCCAAGTGGCAACCCCCAAGTGGATAGTCTTATAATCAATCATACTATCTATATGCCCAATTTTAATAAAATCGGTAAGGTACAAGCCTAGGTAAGGTACAAGCCTAGGTGACAACCCTACTTGAAAATACTTAAGTTGGTGTGCCGCGTGTGCCATATTGGCATATCTTGCTCCATTAAAAAAAGAGAAAGGTGGCAACCCTGGAAATCGCTAAGTGGAAAATCTTAGAATCAATCATGCTATCTACATAAATTGCGAATTTTATCCAAAGACGTCAAGAGGTTCTCGAGATAGAACCCGATATACAAATACACTTCGTAGAGTGGCAACCCTACTTTGGAAATATTTTAGTTGTTACCCCGTGAAAAAATTGGCATCTCTTGCTCCATAATTTGAAACAAATTGAGGTCGGTGGCAACCCTGTAAACCACCCCAAGTGGCAACCCCCAAGTGGATAGTCTTAGAATCAATCATACTATCTACATGCCAATTTCATTCAGATTAGGTTAGGATGGAAAGGCAAGGAAAGGAAAGCTAAGAAAAGAAAAGGAAGGAAGGGAAGAATACCATCATCATCACGGGACAAAGGCGTCCCATTGAAAGGAAGAATTTCACCCATCAGTAGCAGGTTTTATTATTTTTTTCCCGTGTACCAAACGGAGCTTAAAATCTACAATACTCGATAGATGACTCATACTAATAATAATCATAATGGTTGTAATGATTAAGAGCTCAATCAATTTTTCATTTCGCCAGATTAGAGAATTACTTCCTGCTAACCAATTAATAAGTAGACAATGTCAATAAAAATATATTCTTGTAAAGTGGGGGAATTACTTATGTAACTATTTATTAGTCATTAATTAAGAACTTTGGGGAATAAGCCGCCTTCTGCATAATTTATGCATTTCATACTAAGAAACTTATTTTAATGACACTCCCTAAAGTTGTAAACAAATTAATACTTATTAGTGTTGAGCAAACCGCAATAATTTACTGATTCAAGTAATTCATTAGTTTGAGTGTTGAACATAAAACTTTGTGGTCGCTGGTCATCAAGTGAGTGAGGCAAATAAAATCCTCGGCGAGAGCAAGTTTTCTGTGTGCGCCAAACAGATAGAAATTTTATGGTTTGCCACACTTTATTGTTTTTATTTATTTTTTTACTATTTTGCATTTTTTTCCGCGCTTTCTTTAATTTAGTTTGCTTTCTTTTAGCGATTCTCCATCGTCCACTTTGCTGTGGCTGTGTGTTGCAAATGAGCAAACTTAATGCCTGCAATCAACGAAGATGGCAGAAAAGCTGATTTTCATGTTGCCGCGCGTAACCATGATGCTGAGGGAAATGCCTCTCGTGCTAAGGGAAAAGAAATGCTTTCGATACTTCTGTATCATCAACAGCATACGAATTTACAACTACTTCTTGTACTTTATGTTGGCATAATTTTTTTTTCATACTCGAACATTCTTTGATTTCATTTAAGTACAAATTGATGGCTTTTCTTCTTTTATTTTTGTTGTTGTTGTTGTTGATATTGCTGTCAATGGGGATTCATGGCGAAGCGCTGATTGGCGCATCGGAAATGCAACCACAAAGGAGAATTGTTAATTGCGCTATAATTTGCAGGAAAATGTAGTCTTTTGTAGATTGCAGCACAAAAAAAGCATTCTAATGAAATCAATGAACTCAAGTTGTCAATGTGTTGAAGAAAAGTTTGAAATTTTCAGTGGATTATGCGGAATATTTTTTCTTTTTATCTTACAATTTCTGAGTGAGATGATGCTCTTTGACTGCTAATTGCTGAAGGTAATAAGTGAGTAATTACAATAAATTGAGTCCATAATTGGATAATGAATGAAAAAGTAGATCAATAAGTCATTGTACTTTTGTACGTAATTTGATTTATGCTTGTATCATATTCGTAACAGTATTTCTGTGCCGATTTATGGTAAATCCGCCGTGGTGTAGCGGTTAAGTGCTCACCATACTACGTCAAGTCGTGTCATATCAATGCCCGACAAAAACCAACATCAAAATTATTTGGAAAAATAATTTTTCTAAACGGTGTCGCCCCTTGGCAGTAGTTTGGCTTCTCAGCAAAAACTCGTTTGCTTTGCAAGTATCGTTCGGAGTCGGAAAATGCGTCAAAAACTATTCTGACGTAGTTTTCAAAACATGAATACAATTTAGCTGAATCTGCTTTACTTGTTTACCTAAATGTTACGCATACGCCGTGTAGTACCTATAAAAAATACAATATAATTGCAAAGTTTCAAGATGTACTCGAATATTTTTGTTAGAAAACATACTGTTACACAATAACCTAAAATACTTTTGAAATTAAAAGGTCCATTTCTCGTGAATACGTTTTTTCAATATCCTTTGAAAGAATCCTGTTATCCTTTTAAAAATTCAAGGGTAGAGATTTGGTACACTGTCTTTTAAATATGATCCAAATATTGAAATTATGTAATTATTGAAGCCTTAATGTAGTTTTTTGCGGACATAATATAAGTTGCTAGCTAAAACTTAAACTAACAAGTAAGGAAAGCTGTCTGCGGCTGTGCTGAAGGCTATATACCTTTCATGAATAAGCGTCACGATTTTCACTGTTCGATCCCCAGTACAGCCTGTGTGAATTTCACTTTCCTACGTATTTAATTACAGGAGTTATAGCCCAAAATCCATTTATCGGAATAATCATTTGTATGGGGGCTATGTGAAATATTTATCCCATCTCTATGATTTTAAACATCGATATTTCAAATATAAAAATAGCATCTCTTACAAAATTTCACGTTCCTACCTCTTTAATTACAGGAGTTATAGCCAAAAATCCGCTTATCGGGACAGTCGATTGTATGGGAGCTATATGTAATATCGGTCCGATATTAATGGTTCCGACAAATGATTCCTATAATAGAAAATGGTGGCCGCATACAGCTAAATATCTCAAAAACTGAGGGACAAGTTTGCGTTAAAACAGACAGACAGACAGACGGACATGGCTAAATCACCTCATCTCGTCATCCTGATCATTTCGGTATACTTATTGATGGGTCCATCTCTTCTTCTTCTCATACTTACAAACATCGGACCAAAGTTATAATACCATTTCATCTTCATGAAAGGTATAAAAATCGGCATCAGTGACAATTTTCCTAGAACAATAAAATTTCGCAAACATGTTATTTAGGCTAAAACGCACCCTTACATGAACCAAGGAGAGAAGATTGTGCCAAAAGCGATACCGTTAAAATAAATTTGCCTGCTATGACATATTCAGCTGATTGCTACGTTATAAGTTGCCACAGAATTGACACCATACTCTACTTTTACCGCTGGTGATATTCAAAAAAACTGTGTTGTGGGGCAACTATGGATAAATTAAAGATGGACTGGGGAAGTCATGGGAATGGAACCAATATATTATTTTTTATTTCAATTAATTTTAATATTTTTGTTAATTTTGTTTTTATTTTATAATTTTTAATTTTTTTTTTTATTTCATTTGACTTTAATTGATTTAATTTAATTTGATTTAATTTTTTTATGTTGTTTTATTAATTTTCATTTTATTTTATCTAATTTAATTAATATTATTTTTATTGTATTTATTTGTGAAAAGAAATTGCATTTTATCTTAATTTTTATTTTATTTAATTTATTTTTTTAAATCTGTTTTTAATTTTTTTGTTGTAATTTATTTTTATTTTTTTATTTTTTATGATTGTATTTTATACTTTTATATTTTCACTTTTAGCTTTTTTAAATTTTTTGAATTTCAGATAATTGACTATTTTTTAATAAACCTTTGTTTCTTATCTACTCTAACTACGTAGTTTAACGTAACGTATTCATAATCTTCTTCCGCCCCCTCCTTAACTGCTTCCAATAAAACTATCAACACCTGACTTTTACCACAACGACGAAGTTAGTTGTAGTTCTAGAGACCAAACCATGAAAGTGGCATGAATAACAAAGAATTTAAAGTACGAATATCTTTGCGAGTTAAAACGTCACCTACAAATCTTGCTATACACTAACACGCACATAAAAATATACACACTTCAACGCTTTGTTGCTGACAGCTAGCAAAAGTCTAAAGTCGTTTAGTGAAACTTTTTCAAAACGGTGTGTTTCGTTTAATTCACTGTATAGTTTTTTTGCGCTACCAGATTTATGGCTTCTAGTAAAAGTTTAGAAAATACGAGTTGCAGAAAGTTATATAAACTAACTTGAAAAGCGGTTGGTATTAAATAACTAAGAAAGAATAAGAAAAAAAAATGTTGTGGGTTTAAAATTTATTTATTATGTTCTCTTTAAAAAGCAGCGAAGTCTAAAGAAAAATTTTGTTAACAAGTGGGAGTTCTTAAGAAAGTATGATATTAAAAAGTTTTTTATTTTTATTTTTTTTTTTTAAATGCGAATACTAAGCTTTTATTTAGGAGTAAACTTTGCACTGAAGTTTATATATTTTGAGTTATGTGTACTGAAATGTGTCGTAAAGAACCATATACAATTGAAGCATAATCGCGAATAACGTTCTAAGTTACAAAATCAGCATTTGTCAGGAGAGCAAAAAAACGCTAAAGTCATATTTTTTAAATTTATTTTTCTCATCTGTCTCCTTAACTTTTTCTTTTATATCTTTTATATTATCAGTAGTACACTTTCTTTATGATCTTCCAGTGCCGTTACGAATCACTTTCGAAGCTTCTATCCAAAATAATGTAGCCTACTATTTTTAAATGCATTTTTAAAGTTTTGGTGTGTCAAATTTTAGAAAATTTGTTATCTGGACAATGCAAGAGCCCAAATGCATAATGCTATATGCAATAAACCCGGTTTTGAAAAAATGACACTTAGAACGTTATTCACGATGATGCTTCAATTGTAAGCTCCATTTGTTGGCCTTTCCAAACATGGAAAAGCTTTGTGTTTTGGAACTTGATGGCAAGAAAGGGTTGTTCTACAAAATGTCTTTCAAAATCTTTTACCAAGCTTAAAAGTTTCATTCTGTGTTTGAAACGAAATCTCAAATGACATTTCCATCTAGCAACCAAATTCAAAGTTCTAAAAAATGATTATTTCATTTTACTTTGTTTTATTTTTTTGAGTTCAATTAACATTATTTTATGGTACTTGGTTTTATTTTAATTTGTTTTGTTTTATTGAATTTTATTTTATTAATTTAATTTAATTTTTTTTAATTTTATTTTATTTTATTTTATTTTATTTTATTTTATTTTATTATATTTTATTTTATTTTATTTTATTTTATTTTATTTTATTTTATTTTATTTTATTTTATTTTATTTTATTTTATTTTATTTTATTTTATTTTATTTTATTTTATTTTATTTTATTTTATTTTATTTTATTTTATTTTATTTTATTTTATTTTATTTTATTTTATTTTATTTTATTTTATTTTATTTTATTTTATTTTATTTTATTTTATTTTATTTTATTTTATTTCATTTTATTTTATTTTATTTTATTTTATTTTATTATATTTTATTTTATTTTATTTTATATTAGTTTATTTTAGTTTATTTTATTTTATTTTACTTTATTTTATTTTATTTTATTTTATTTTGTTTTATTTTATTTTATTTTATGTTATTTTACTTTATTTTATTTTATTTTATTTTATTTTATTTTATTTTATTTTATTTTATTTTATTTTATTTTATTTTATTTTATTTTATTTTATTTTATTTTATTTTATTTTATTTTATTTTATTTTATTTTATTTTATTTTATTTTATTTTATTTTATTTTATTTTATTTTATTTTATTTTATTTTATTTTATTTTATTTTATTTTATTTTATTTTATTTTATTTTATTTTATTTTATTTTATTTTATTTTATTTTATTTTATCTTATTTTATTTTATTTTATTTTTATTTTAGTTTATTTTATTTTATTTTATTTTGTTTTATTTTATTTTATTTTATTTTATTTTATTTTATTTTATTTTATTTTATTTTATTTTATTTTATTTTATTTTATTTTATTTTATTTTATTTTATTTTATTTTATTTTATTTTATTTTATTTTATTTTATTTTATTTTATTTTATTTTATTTTATTTTATTTTATTTTATTTTATTTTATTTTATTTTATTTTATTTTATTTTATTTTATTTTATTTTATTTTATTTTATTTTATTTTATTTTATTTTATTTTATTTTATTTTATATTAGTTTATTTTATTTTATTTTATTTTATTTTATTTTATTTTATTTTACTTTATTTTATTTTATTTTATTTTATTTTATTTTATTTTATTTTATTTTATTTTGTTTTATTTTATTTTATTTTATTTTATTTTATTTTATTTTATTTTATTTTATTTTATTTTATTTTATTTTATTTTATTTTATTTTATTTTATTTTATTTTATTTTATTTTATTTTATTTTATTTTATTTTATTTTATTTTATTTTATTTTATTTTATTTTATTTTATTTTATTTTATTTTATTTTATTTTATTTTATTTTATTTTATTTTATTTTATTTTATTTTATTTTATTTTATTTTATTTTATTTTATTTTATTTTATTTTATTTTATTTTATTTTATTTTATTTTATTTTATTTTATTTTATTTTATTTTATTTTATTTTATTTTATTTTATTTTAGTCTATTTTATTTTATTTTATTTTATTTAATTCTATTATATTGTATTTTTTTGTTCATTTTATTTTAATTTTTTAATTTTTATTTTATTTGATTTTTGTTCAGTTTACTTTATTTAATTTAATTTTGTTTTATTTTATTTAACTTTGTTCTATTTTATTTTATTATATTTTTATTTTATTTATTTCCTTTTATTTTGTTTTAATTAATCTTCCCAATAAGTGCTAAAATGTTCTCAAAAATTTTGTTGTACACTTCTCCTTCCCTACTTTTCCATCTTAAAAGCCAAAATTATTCAAATTACCTCAGTTGCTTTTTATTAGCCTTCGTCACTCGCACACTTTCTTCCATCACATGCGAAAACTAAGCCAGTACTAACACCACCCACTGCATAGAGTTGCTGACAGTGCACGAGTTTTGCGTTTAATATTTCTTGCAGCTAAGTTCTTTCATACACACCACCAATTACCTCGTTATGTACATATTAGCATAATTTTTCAGCATCCCCAGCTTAGGTGGAAGGGAAACATCGTAGAAAAACCAACTAAAAGCTCACTATTCACCGTCAGCTAACTAACGCAATTCATTGGCATTAGCGTTTCTTTGCTTTTTGAGTGTTTTACACATTTTTCGCTTAAACAGCACTTTTTCCTTCGCTGCTCAGCTAAAGAAAGCTGTTAAATGTATAATTTTTATGAAAAATATTCACTTTTATACAAACATTCTCACCAACTGCTAAGCATTGAGTGCTTAGATATATACGCACTTCGTTAGGGCAAACGTTTACTCGTATTCGTCATTTTTGAAATTTTAAGTAATATAAAATTAGCGGTCATTACGAGTGATTAAAGCTGAGCATAATGAGATAAAAAATTCTTAGGTGGGTGAGTAATGAAACGTATTATTAAATGTAAGGAGGGAGTGAAATCGAGTGTTTAATTTTATATCATTTAGCCACAGCTAAGAGAAAGAGCAGGATAACTAGTTGGCCTATCAGTTTATACTAACCATTTTTTGAGCCCTAGCAGCATCTTCATCAATATTTTCTAATATGACGCTCTTAACATCGCTTTGCATTTATATTAATATCCCTAATAAAAATAAAATTAAGAATAACACTCAGCAGGTAAATCACTAAGGCCCATGCTGTGACTGACATTTGATATTATCAAAACAGAAAATAGCCAAAGCTCAAATAAAAGTTATTCTAAGAAATAAAGCAAAATAACAAAGCAAAGGTTTAGCTCAACATTATCGCGGGAATAATGAGCGCCATATCCAACACCTTAACGCGTCACGTCAGTCTTTTGAGCGCTATTAAATGACAATCAGCTGGCTGAGCCACCTGTTGCCAGGAAACTTTCACAAAGACTCCTGCTTATATTACGACGCACAATTCATGAATAGCAGTGGCTGTACTTGCGAGTAAAATGAAATTTATGATATTGCTGTTATTGTTTGTTGTACATCGCGTCATTTGACTGTGTTTCGCAGTGCATAGTAAAATATTGTGCTTACTTACTTACATTTGTTGTTTACTGAAATATGTATTACCACAGCTGGGCCATTGTTCGCTTGTTGCCTATATCACTATTGTATTATTCAGTTGGTATTGTTTAGAAACTGTGTTTAGTCTGCTTTGAGCTAAAAATGCTGGAATAATAGTTTATTTAAGAACACATTTAAACATAGAGGTCGCAATAGACGTAAATCCACAAATATTTAAATTGTACCAAAATGAATGCATAGATTTTATATAACTAAATTTAATAAAATCTTTATCTGGATCCAGAACAGTTTTTTTTATTAACAAGTAAGGAAGTCTAAGCTTGGGTAAACCGAACATTGAATACCCAGAGTTAGTTTTCAAAACGGTATAAAAGATCGGTAAGAGACACAATTCCAATATGCTAATTAAGGTATGTGATTTTCGAAAAGTTCCATATAGAAAGTGGGCGTGGTCGGGAAGCGATTTCGTCCAATTTCATCAGGTATACTCCTTATAATGTTAGTATACCTCGTGCCAAATTTTATCGCTCTACCGTAAAAGTATGACCAGTGGACTTTTCAAAAATGCTTCTTTTAAAGGTTGGGAGTGCCAAGCCCACTTTTTAAAATTTATCAAGAAATCATAATAGAATGACAAGGAGGTTCATCCTTCCAAATAATATCATTTTAGCCGTTCACTTACCGAATTACATCAATTTAGGAGATTTTCGAAATTTTCTATATCGAAAGTGGGCGTGGGAGTGCGATTTTATTCAATTTCATCAAATATTGTCCCCTATTAACTATGCTAGTACGCTGGGTAAAAAAATTGTCTTTGTTACTTCAAAAAGGTTATAATGAGGCCCTATATCCCATTAGGGGTAGCGAACAATAGTAGTAATAGCTAAGTTATTATGCCAATATATAAAATTCGAAAATCCACTATTTTGTTCGAAAATTGGGTGGTCAATCGTAGTGTCCTAGTTTGAAGTAGCAATAAAAAGAAAAATTTAAGAGCACCAAATCGCCTACTCGCATTTGAAACTTGCTTTTTGTTGACTTGTTTAAGAAGAAAACTAAAAAAAGTAGAAACGAAGTTTTTGAAAAATATATGTATCTATTTAATAACTTTAAACGAGCTAAACTTGTATATTTGTAGATTTTGTATATTTGTATATTTGTAGGTCCGGTACTATCTCGAGAACCGCTTGACCGAATGGGATGAAATTTGGCACATATATAGTATGATTGATTCTAAGACTATACGATTTGGGGTTGCCACTCTATACACTTTGGGGTTGTCACTGCTACGAAAATTACAAAATTTTAATAATTTACCTACATATAAAGGATAGTGTAACACATCCTCACAAGGTTGGTAAGAAAAGTTGGCACTAAATTGATAGCACCGAGCAAGCTCGGTCACCCAGGTACTAAACTCTTATTTTTGCTATGCCAGTTAGCCTTTTAGCACGGATGATAAAAAGGAAGTGCAATGCCAAAAAAAAAAAACTTAATGAAACCAAACCTGCAAAAAATAAATAAAAACAATTTAAGGCGTGTAAGTCAGGGTGGAGTCGAATATTATATACCCAGGCGTGGGCTTTACTGCATAAATTTAACAGAAGTTTATGGAAAAGAGAAGCGCGGCAAAATCCCGTTAGAGGTTATGACAAGCTTTTGTTATATCGCCGCCATTACTTACCCCAGTGCATAATGGCCGAAATTGAGATTTCAACTTCATCTTCATCAAATTTAGTATTTATATGTATGTAGTTAGTATGCTTCATTATGGGACTTTCTACTTCGGTGTTTCCACTTCGGGCGACTTACAGGCTTGCCACCAATCTCAACTAATTTTAAATATTAGGCAAGATATGCCAAAATGGATATCAAATGAAAGGTAGTTTCTGCCGTATTCCAACGAAGATATTTTCAGGCAGGGTTGCCAAATGAAAATAATAGTAAAGGGTGAATTTGGTATTTTCTATTCTAACCAAAAATTTTAATTATTAATATAAATAATTAAAAGTTAAAAACCAACAGCAATAATGAAATTATTGCTAGGCCTCAAGCTCGCAATTGCAATATCGCTATTTTATTTTATCTTTTATTTTATTTTTATTTTATTTTATTTTATTTTATTTTATTTTAATTTTATTTTTATTTTTATTTTTTTTTTAATTTAATTTAATTTTATTAATTTAATTTTATTTTATTGCATTTTATTTTTTGTTTTTATTGAACCTTACTCTTTTTATTTTTTAAATGAAATATATTAAATAATTATTATTATTCATGAACAACTATATTATTAAATGCCGCCACTTTTATTTTATATTATTTTATATTTAACACATTCAGTTACGAGCTCCCTTCATGTGCTCAAGATTGTAATATTCACTGATCTAGCACAACTGGGTATAAAACCTGTTTCACAATTCCTAACAGAGATTCACATACCAGTCCAACAATTTCTGCTGAAAATTTCACAACGATTGCAGCAATTGCTGACCCATATTTGAATTGAGTATTTATAGCGTGCAACGGTAATTGAGAATTCGCTAGCCGTGAATTTCGCGGCCAATTTTCCACATTCAAATTGTTTGTGTAAATATTTTCTGTTTTCGACATGTAGACGGATATAATAACACAAGCACATATTTTTTAACATATAAACCAAGTATTATTTTTGTTTTGCATATCGTTTCCCGACGTGTGCGGATTTTTAATAATTCTGTTTTTTTTTCATGTCAATGCCGAAAGCTGATATTTTTTAATCTTTTCAAGCATGTTTTTAGTATTTCATTGAATTTCCACTAAAAATCTAGAAAATACGGTTCAGTGGAAGTTGTTGAGTTAATTTGATTTTTCTCTTTTCTATAAAAATCTATACAGCGAAACTACGAATTCAAATGACATGCACATGCACGCATATAAAGATATGTTGATATGTTTTTTCAATACCAGTTATCGCATTTTTTGCATAACAAAAATATTTTGTGTTGAAATGGATAATATTTTTTTAACAGCAAAATATTCGGTTGAAAAATGTCATTTGGATTTGTAACAGTAACATTTTTATACCCAGCGTACTAGTACTAGTACAAGGGTATTATAAGTTTGTTCACATAACCGTACTACTTAACGGCCCAAGTTAATCGAGATTGATATCGAGGAAAGAGGAATTGATTAAGGCATATCCGTCCGTCTGTCCGTGTACACGATAACTTGAGTAAAAATTAAGATATTTGCATGAAATTTGATATACACATTACTTGGTGGCCAAGGTAGGTTGCTATTGAAAATTAGCGGAATCGGATGATAACAACGCCCCCTTTTTCGATAACGAAAATTGCGAAAATCTCACAAATTGACATATCTCGGTAACTGAAAGGGTTAAAATGATATAGTTTTATGGGTAAATCGCCCTGGTTATTCTATTATGATTTTTTGATACAATTTTTGAAGTGGGCGTGGCACCGCCCACTTTTGAGGGAGGCATTTATGAAAATTATACTGGTCGTAACTTTTAAACTAATAACGGTAGAACGATGAAATAAGGCACAAAGCATATGTACGAGTGTCGTTGGAAGTATACCTGATGAAATTGGATCAAATCGTCCTCCAACCACGCCCACTTTCGATATCGAAAATTTCGAAAAGCACACAAATTTACATAATTCGGTAAGCTAAATAGCTAAAATAGTATACTCTGGTAGGTTTTGTGATTTTCTGTTAAATTTTAAAAGTTAGCGTTCTGAAAACTACCGCTGAATATTCAATATTCGGTGTACCCGAACTTAGACTTCCTTACTTGTTTTGGTGGGTATTTGTATTGGTTTCATTGTTGAAGTCTCATTTATAAACCAAATATTTTGTTTTCATATTCATTGCTTTTTGTTTGTCATTGTAAAAATAACAAAGTGAAACAAATTTAGAAAAACAATAATCCATGCATTTGCAACAAACTGATTCAATGGCGGATAAAAATGAGCCGAAAAACAGCATACGGTTTTCCGCCGTCGGGATTGAAATCAAAAATTTAAAACTAATATTGACCGAAAATCCAAAATCTTAACTGCCAGCATTTTTAAAGAATTCTCTGAACTCTACCTTTGTTTATCACTACCTTTATAGTCCCTTTGTTGTTTGTTCGCTCATTTCCAAAAGATTTTTTCAAAATTCCTGAGAAACTGGAGGAATCTTGCGATCAATTTTCGAGTAATTTCACAGTTTATCAGAGCCTAAAAACTTGTTTCATAGTTCCGACCCGGATGACAAAGTACTTAGAGGTGCTATGATTTACTCTTGACGATAAATTAACTATTTGATATCCGGTTTGAAAGTAAGTAAAGTAAGATACCCTTAAGTTATTTCTTCAACAAGTAATTTTGCTACGATTCAAAAAAAACTTTTTCAATACATATGTTTCGCAGACTGCCTTATATATAAAACAAAATTCAATTTAGCAATGATTTATTTAACAAATGTAATATCATTAGCTTTTGCCATCTACAACAAGTGTCCACTCAAAATTTATGACCTAATTTATATTAGCTTTTAGTATGATTTTTCTCATTCTCTTTAGGTTCTCGTATGTTTGTCGCAGCAAGCAGTTAATGCAGTTCATTGAATTGGAAACTAGCAAAGAGCAAAAGTGATTTATTAAATGATGTGCAACAACCAAACGAAGAGTTATTGGGTGACCAAAGTTAATGGGTTAAAAATAGCAGCTTGTGAAATGTGAGGTTACCTTGCTGGTATAAAGGCTAACGAATATAAAATGTTTACGGATTCGAATAAAAAAAAAAAAATAATAATAAAAAATTAAGCGAAAAAAATTAAATGAATTAAACCAAAATGGAAAAAATCAAAAAAATAAAATAAATTAAAATAAAATGAAAGAAAAAAAAATAAAAGAAAAAAATTAAATGAAAAAAAAAAAATATAAATAAAATAAGATTAAAAAAATAAATAAGTGAAAAGTAAATAAAAACAAAATAAAATAGAATAACATAAAACAAAAAAAAAAAATAAAAAAAAACAAATAAACAAAATAAACAAAAATAAAATAATATAAAATAAAATAAAATAACATAAAATAAAATCAAACAAATTAAATTAAAATAAATTAAAATAAAATAAAATAAAATAAAATAAAAAAAAATAAAATAAAATAAATAAAATAATAAAACTAATGGCGGCGATATACCAACGGGTTATCATAACCTCTAACGAGATTTTTAGCCGAGCTTCCCTTTCCAACTTGTGGTGTGTTGCTTTTGAGTTTTCCTACAAGTTGGCGGGACCTTCAGTTTTTTGCCGACTCCTAACGGCACTTGCAAAGCAAATGAATTTTTTGCTGAGAAGCTTCTCATGGCAGAAATACACCCGGAGAGTTTGCCAAACTACTGCCGAGGGGCGACCCCGTTTAGAAAAATTCTTTTTCTAAATAATTTTTTATGCTACTTTTGCCGGGCATCGAACCGCCACGACTTGGTGTAGAAGGCCGAACACTTAACCGCTACACCACGCGGCCGCCAAAATAAATAAAATAAAACAAAATAAAATAAAAGAAAAAAAAAATAACATAAAAAATCAAAAAAAAAAAAAAAAAAAAAAAAAATGAATAAAAAAATTAACTAAAATAAAATAAAACATAAACGCCCCCTTTAAAAATTTATGGAAAATCATAAGAGAATGACCACGGGGATTTACCTATACAATTATATCTCTTTAGCCATTTCAGCTACCGAGATATATCAATTTATGCGATTTTCGAAATTTTCGATATCGAAAAATGGGGCGTGGTTATTATCCGATTTCGCCCAATTTCAATAGCAACCTACCTTGGCCAGAAAGTAAGTATACAAAATTTCATGCAAATATCACAATTTTTACTCAAGTTATCGAGTACACGGACAGACGGATGTACGAAAATGCCTTAATGAACTTTTTTTTTCAACCTAAGAACTTTCATATATGGAATTCTATATCTATCTCGATTATTTTGTGTCTTTACGCAGTACCGTTATGTGGACAAAATTATAATACAAGGGTATTATACTAGTACTAGTACCCTGGGTATAATAACTTAAAAAATTACACCCCTTCTCTAAAATTATAAATAGTTTTCAAACCTGACCCAAAGACGCTTTAAACCTGACAAGATAGTTTGTATTGAGCCAAGTCTTCTTTTTCAAAATTCTACCAAAAATAGTCTATGTATGTATTTTGCCTGAAAGACCAAAGTGACATTTTCATCGAATATGCTTAATTAGATAAGTGTTGCTGTTTCCCGCATAAACGAAAGAGATGGCCAACAACCTTTTTATGACACCGAAAACCATCTGTCCGTTTTAATTAGCAGCCAATATTGAGAATGGATACGAAAATAGAATTTCAAAAGCCATAAGTATCGATTTTGCTCACAGAGCCTCAAGTGGCAAGCTCAGCGTTTATTCTCCTCCCACAAAGCTTCATACCTTCATATCATATCTGAATTTTGAGCAGCGTTTTGAACAATTTGCAATTTTTGTAGAATGTGTTGAAATTTTGGCGATTCCCTGAATTTTAGCACTCTGAGCATAATTTCATAAAAATTTGCAAATGTTTGATTATTAGGATGGAACAGGGTTTGAGATCACAGTTATAATCGTACATACATCGAGATTTTATTTTATTTTATTTCTATTTACTTACTTTTTCACATTTCGTTCTATTTTATTTTATTTTACTTTATTTTTTTTTAATTTCTATTTTAATTCATTTTATTTTCATTCACTTCATTTTATATTATTTTATTTAATTTTAGTTTATTTAATTTTTATTTCTTTATTTTTATTTTTTTTAATAGACCCCCCTTAATGTAGTTACATATGCGCACCTACATAGATCGCTTCAATTTAAGCATAGCTCTACTAAAAAGCAACAAATTTTTGCCTTACAAATTTGATTTGAAATCATATTCCAGTGAAAATGTGCGCTGGCTAACAAATTCCCCTGAAAGTTGGTGCTGCCGGCTGGCTTGCTAAGTTTTGTGCTCATAAATATTCATGTGACAGTGTTGCATTTAGTAGCTATGCTGCTGCCAGCTGCAACTCTGTATTCCTCTGTGTGTTTTGAAAGAGAGTGAGTGTGCGAATATTAATGGGGCGGCGTGTTATGCCGACAGCTTTTTAACTATTTTCACTTTTACACCATTTTTACTCATATACTATGTATGTATGTATGTATGTTTGTAGTTCATCACTAGAATTCCAGTGCTCTGAATTTATTGCGAAAATATGGAAGCGTGAAATTTTACACCAATTACAATAGAATTTTTGTAAAGTTTTATGAAATATTCAAGTGCGAAGTGTATGCAGGTGAAAACTTAAATTGTTAGCGGACGAATTTGTGAATAAACGTTGTTCATGAATAGAACTGTGAACTCTTAGTGGGTCTGACTTGATGCTCCCTGCGAAATTTTGCCAAATACCAGCAAGCCAGAGGATTCGGAAGAACCTCTTCCAGCCACTCGAAAACAAACTAGTCTATTTATATGGTGAGATATAACTCCCACTTTTTTCTCTGAGAAATGTATTGAAATAGTTTATATTCATAAAAATTTTCACGTCTTTGGCATGAACCTCTTTGGAGAAAATCAGCTAAAAAACTAAGTATGGATTGGAGGTGACATGCCCTTCTCTTCGTGAGTATAATAAGGAGATAAACGCTCTCTTATATCCTTACAAATTTCCAGGCCCTACCTTGAATCCCTTTATACATTGTAAAGTTAACTTTTTATGGGGGGGTGCCACGCCTTTTTTTCCTAAAAACCTTTGCCCCTACACCACATTTTATTTGATATCTATATAGTAAAAACACCTTCCAGGTTCGCATGTAGTCCACATTTGATCAATATCTCGGAAACGTCGGGGTCACATGTGGTGCACATTTGGGTCAATATCTCGAAATCGGAATCGCATATGGAACTCAGATCCACACCCTGTTAAAACCCTCATCAACACCTTTCATTTGGTACCCACATTGCTCAAACACTTTCTGTGGTCCATATTTTGTTCGATACATGGGACAAACAACCATTCTCTTTTAAAACACTCACCAACACTTTTTATTTGATACCCATACCCAATTTCATAAAAATCGATCAAGCCGCTAGAAGATTTCAGCCGTGAACCTTGGTGAACCCACTGCAGGGTTTCGGACTATAAGAAACTGTTGGTGCACCTATTTTAGCAAGGTTATCTGTTTTTTTGTTGCCGTTATGCCCTACATTCTCAGGGACCCAACGTAACAGAACTTGTTTTTTCGATCCCAGATGGGTTCCCTCTTTTCCAGAGCACTCGATCTACGATTTAAATCTTCAAAGTTTCCCGTGGTCCTAGGCGTAGGAGTTATTGCATCACTTAACTGCTATATAGGACTATTGATGAAGTTCTTGAGAATCTTCATGTGTCCTGTCATATTTCCAATTTTTAGATCAGAAATATTTTGAACCCTTACTGCAGCAAGTGTGGTCTCCTTCTCTATCAAACTGGAGAAGGTAGGTATTCCCACCGACACAGACTAGCCGATGCAACTTACTTACCAGACTAGAAAAGCGTAGGTGACTATTGGCTTCACAACCGTGTTAAATGACCCTATGTTTTTGCGCAAAATTTAATGTTTTTTCTGCCGTCTGATTACTCTCTCAATTTTGACTTCTGAATTTTAACTTCTGAGTTTTGACTTCTGAATTTTGGCTTTCTGAAAAAAGGGTTCTGACTAATGTTTTCTGAAAAAATGTGTTTCTGAATTTTTGTTTTCTGTATTCTTGGGGGGAACCGTTTTGTCATAAAGTCTAGTGCAGGCGAAAAAGGCCCTCGCGGATTTATTTATGGTAGGCTCCAAATGAGAATTCCATGTGAGGGTTTTGTCCAGTGTTACTCGGGCGTGAAAGGAACCAGTACTGTTTTATTTGGGTTAATAGATAACTCTTTGTTTGCACACCATCTTTCAATGATGCTCAGGGCTTGCTGCATGCGATCGGACATTATTCCCTCATGTATCCCTGTTACGCAGACTACTAAGTCATCTGCACACGCTGTACGTCAAAGCCAAGGTGGGGAAGATCGTCTATGACTAGGGTCCACAGCAGGGGGGAGATTACACCTCCTTGAGGGCATTCCCTAGTAGCCACGATTGAGTTGGATCTCAGTTCCTAGCTCCAAACTGATTTTGGTTTTACCCAGACCGAGTTTCTTTTAGTTTACTTCCCTAATGTGCTGATCCAAAGTCTTTCCATTCCCTTAAGGAGAAAATAGCTGGGACCTATTGGCCGATACGATGATGGCAGTTGCATAGATAAGGATATCGGTTTGAGAGTTGCAAAGATTCCCACTGATACTCCAGAAGCTTTAATCAAGTTAATGGGAAAAACTCTTGCGATGTGAAATAAAAAAATTCAAATCATTATCCTAGCATCATGCTAAATTGCGTGAAATAAACTAAAAGAATTGTATAAATATGTATTAAAACCACAAACAATTGTTTAAATAGACTAAATTAATTTCTATGCCAGTATATATGTATGTAGTATGTACATTTACTCAGAGTATTTAAAAAAAATCATTTCATTCAAAAAACAATCACTTCCTTTCGTTCTTTTCATTGTTTTCACAGTAAAATGCGCTGCTGGTTGATTAATCACTGTTATTTGTCTGCTATTAATCGATTCAGAGTTTCAACACAAACACATGCCTCACACACACTCACACACACGAATGCGAATACATCAACAATCACTCAGACTATCCCCATGCAGCTGGTCGTTTAAAACAATTTGGTTGAGTATTCTTTTATTATAAGTTGTTGTTTTTTTTCTATTTTGTTGTAGTCTCATTGCTATTGTTGTTAACTTTACCCATTGTTCGTGATCCTCTCCATCACCAAGCGGTGCGTCAGCAACAGTTGCCATTACAAAGTGTTATCTGACAAGAGTTGACCATTCGTTGGAGGCGGGTGACCTGTGCACAATTTTTCCAATGTTATGCCGTGTAAGTGTGTGTGTGTATGCAAGTGTGCGTGACGACGAACTTAACAACAAAGGACATGAGTACTTGTGAAAAGGATGCGCTTAAGTGTGTATGTGAATTTGTGAGCTTTTGTTTCCGAACTGTGACAATTGCGGTCACGCATACCAAAAACCACAAAAAACTATATAGTTTGAAGATCGTACAATGGGTATAAAGGTGTATAGCATACGAGTATTTACAGTAAATACTCTTAAAGGCGAACAGAGCGAAAAAAATTTAACATAAAAACAAGTAAGGAAGTCTAGGTTCGGGTAAACCGAACATTAAATACCCAGCGGTAATTTTCGTATAATTTTCGAAATTTTCCATTTCAGAAGTGGGCGTAGTTGGGAAGCGGTTTCGTCCAATTACATCAGGCATAGTCCCTATTATGCTAGTATACCTTGTACCGAATTTCATCGTTCTACCGTAATCATTTTAAAAGTTATGACCCGTAGTACAAAATTATAATGGTAGTACTAGTACGCTGAGTATAAAAATGGAATAGTGCCCTGAAAAAAATTAAGTTTGTCGAGGATGAGAGGGGATGATGCCAAGTCTGATCTTTTTATATGAGTTAAAATGTTCACATCTTATTTAATTGTTTTTCTTTGTTTGTATGGGGGAGGTTTCTAAAAGAGCAAAAATTTGGGAAAATATCGCAGGTCTTGAGATATCGACCGAATTTTGGATACGGGTAGTTCTAGATGTTGCTTCTTCAATATGACTATCAAATCAAAGCTTTTGATATCAGATTTTATATGGGGTAACCTAATCTACGAACTCACGAATCATTTCAGAGATATCCATACCAGAAGGACTCCCGAAATCGGCATCAGGGGAAGGAGGAAACCTTGATTGTGGTGAAAAAAAAGGT
>CAXKVI010000004.1:120726524-120729024 GCA_964058755.1 Campiglossa producta
GTTACATGATGGACCAGGCAGGGTTGTACTGATGTTAACAGTCCTTTGCCGGAAATGAATCCGGTACATTTCGATGAATAGCACCTTGTGGTAATAGCCCGACTGTCTTGGGAAGGACTTTATCTCTTTATAGGGGTTAAAGTTACCTCTTTGTCCTATGAAGAGACCAACTCGTCCCATTTAACTCGAAACTAGTATTATCGGACAGATCCCCTTTGTTCCATTATTTAAACGTTTGGATACATTTAGTTTCAAAAAAACTTACCCAAATTAAAATTGAGTTATGTCAACTATGCCCATAACGGAGTAGTTGGGATCAATTATAGCACACTTCACAGCATGTTTTTGGAGTATGTTTTTAAAAAATAAAAAATTTGAATAAAATAAAAATATCTTAAGATGAGGTGGGGTTCAAAATGACATATTACATAGACTAGGCTGAGTCAAATAAACAAAAAGTTAGTAATGGATGAGAAAATAAGCTTTGCAAAAAATTAGCGCTGTAACTTAACCCTTAGAGGTCGCGCTTCATTTGCGCCCTTTTCCATACATTCCCATACACATTTTATATGGGGAAAAATGGAATTCTTTTTCAAAGTGAATTTTCTCATAATTTTTGAAAATTTTTCCAAAAAACCTTTACATATTTTTAAAGTTGAAGTTGCAAAACATCATACCGTGTGCGATTATCTTAACTATTAAAACATTTATCTACATACATTTGAAAATGACCGATTTTGTATGTAATACCTGCAATAGTACAAAATTCAGTGATAGATTTTTATGGCAACAGTGTTCAAATTAAGCATATAGATAGTATGCTTCATTGTAAGACTTTCTATTTGGGCGTTGCCACTTTGGGAGGTTTTCAGGGTTGCCACCGATGACAATTTTTTTTAAGTATGGAAAAAGATATGCCACAGTGGGTATCAAGTAAAACGTATTTTCTACGGTATTCCAACGAAGATATTTTCAAGCAGAGTTGCCACCTAGACTTACCCCCTAACCCCATTTTATTTATTCCTCCATATAGCGACCAATATCTCGATAACTACTGAAGCGATTTGGATAAAACTTAGCACATAAAGTATGCTTCATTCTTAGACTTTCTACTTTGGTGTTGCCACCTGTCCCAATTTTATTTTAATATTGAGCAAAATTGTGCCAGTATGGGTATCAAATGAAAGGTATTCTCGTCCTTCTACCAACGAAGATATTTCTAAGCAGGGTTGCGACAGAGGGCTACCACCTAACGGCATGTTATTTTTTCCTTCTTCTGTATATGGAGCAAAATTTCGGGAACCCATTAATTAAGTTTAAATTTCTATTCTATTCTATTGCTTAAAAACATTTCCTAATTTTTTACTTTCATTTAATTATAGGCAATATTTAAACAAAAATGTTCTACAATCATCTGCAATTTTTTATGTGAAGATAAACTTCAAGTTGTTTTCAATTTGTTTACCGAATTATTTAAGTTTTGTTGGAATTTGTGATAAAATAACTGTGCATGCGTAGTTGTTGCTCGTAACAACATGAAGTCAACTGAAGAGAAAAATTTCATATAAAAAATGTGTGCTAACTTTTTAATTTTTCCCACAAGAATGTTGCACTTGCTTGCACATAAAAATACAACAAAGTACACACACAAAAATGTGTAACTTGTCAAGTTATGCATAAATATGAATACAGTACAAGTTTGAGATTGCTTTGAATTTCTCACGTTGACAACTGTACTAAAGGTGTCAACTTTAGGCATGCATACACATAAATACAAGTAAAAATATCTACATACAAGCATGTAAATTTGGTGTGCTTTGTCCTGCAAGCAGCAGTTTTTGAATGAAATGCCACACTGAAGAGTTGTACAAAACTTTGAAACTTCCTCAGGCAGTCAAGCAGTTGAACATGCATTCAAACCCACAACAAAAAATAGAAACAATTTAAATGAATGCATGCACATGTGTGGGTGTGTGTGTGTGTGCTGTAGCATACATCTAGGCGCTCAAGCAAGCATGTAAATGCTCATATAACAAACAACAAACACAGCGCAGCTGGATTTAGTATTTGTTGTAAGAATTTGCTTGTACTCGCATTATGTCTGTATGTATGTATATTAGTACGACTGCATGCCACAAGCCAGTGGCAAGTGTAAAAGATTACTGTGGTGATATTTGTGTAGAATTTCTCAAACATTATTTAATAAAAAGAAATGCAGGTGTTTGATAAATTCTTCTATTTGTTTGTGCCACATGGTATAGAATTTAAATTTTTAATCTAACTAAATAATTTCTTACGTTGGTCTGAAGTTTGTTCTGCAGTGGGACTAAGTGAAGTTTATATCCGTTTTAACATTGAAGTAAGTTTTACACTAGGCCTACACTGTAGTAAAATAAAATAAAATAAAATAAAATAAAATAAAATAAAATAAAATAAAATAAAATAAAATAAAATAAAATAAAATAAAATAAAATAAAATAAAATAAAATAAAATAAAATA